>JAULBZ010001716.1:0-21010 GCA_032360805.1 Neoturris breviconis | reverse complement strand
GCTTTTTATCCAATTGGAAATTCTGAATTTTTGCTCGAATTTTGCCTTGTCTCAAATATTTATGTGATTGCTTGTAGGCTGTTATGTTTCATTTAGTATTTTTATAATTAGTACATAACTATCGCAAATTTAGCCTAACAACATCAGACATCATTTTTACCCCGTGTTTAGAATTAAGTTATCCCAGGAAATGGTCAGAATCTTTGATAAAAGTTAAGAAAAGTCACTAAATTTAAATACCGTACTAAATAAAACTTTGTGCCCCTCCTCCCCCAGTGTTAAGCTGCTAAAATATCTGCTTTTTGAAACAAATTTAAAAGATGACTCCTAAAATTCAGAAATAAGGTGGAATAACTAAAGACTCTCGCACCCAATTGGATTCTCTGTCCGAAATCAACCTTTAAAACGAAACCCAGTCGGTAAAAGCTTGGGTAATCAGGCTTATGCCGGTATGTGGACTATGTTATCGTACGTAAAACGGTACATACACGGAACAGTATTCTGTAGTCATGCTGTGTTGGAGATATTCCAATGGGCAAAAACATGTTCAAAGTACTAGCAGTAAAAACGCTAGAACACGTTGAATACGTTATGCTAGCGTATTTACTGTGGACTTTGAACAAGTTTCTGCAGTTTTCTTTCTCTCCCAGCCGGTAAAAACCTGTTCAAAGTCGGCAAAATAACGTTACAGAACGTTCTAACGTTATTTTACTGACATTAAACAGGTTTTTGCTGGCTAGACTGAGATATGTTCATCGTCGAGTAATAAAAATATATAAACCTTCAACAATATGATTCCAAAGAAGGTCAGATAGCTGAAGCCTCTACACACAGGTTGATTCTGTCTCATTATGTACAGTAGCTACTGATGATGAAAATATTTTTTTTAAAGTCTACATCTATTCTCATCTTCTGTTTTAATGTAGCTGTAAGTAAGTATTTTGTTGCATTAAACCAAGGATATTAAAAAGAAACACTTTTTAATATCCTTGATTAAACCAAACTTCTTTTATTGAACCTTGATCACAAGGCAGATATTCACAAGAGAATATATAATTGTGTCTGAAGATTGAACAAACAAGAGTGCTCATTAACCATTTTGCACAATGCAATTACCAGTTAGCACCCCAGTGCGCAAAAGCTTGTTCAAAGTCCGCAGACGTTGTTCTAGCGTCTTTACTGCGGACTTGGAACAAGTCTTTGGCTACTGGGACAATGTGAAAAGCACCATAGAATCTCCAATAAAAGAATAAGATTACTTAAAATGACTAGACTAATTTGAGTCTGCTAAATTACGTGCCCGCGTTTCCTTTCTAGTTATATATAAAATTCCAGTTATTCCGATTTATTTGGAATGGTTCTCACGTATACGTGTAACGATGTTGCAATCCATGTGTAAATGCAGAGTAAGCGGTGTGTGGATGTATCAATGCGACACGTGCTAACTCTTATACCTCATCGATCCAATTGGTGACTTTTTCTGTACATATTCTACTTTGAACGCTTCGTTTCTAATACCCTGCTGCCGATGATTTCCAACAAGTGAATGCTTAGTTTTTTATACAGGGTGGCAACCACTCACCCTGTCGCCATTTCTCCGTCTGCCTCCCTAAGGAGTTTCCAGTGGTTCGGCTAGTCAAATTTAGAGACTCGTGGACGTGGAGTTAGCTTGTGTGAGAGAGGCTTTTTGAGACGCTAGACATGTGTCCTTGACACGTCATTCTCATACCTTAACTACCAAACGGGTACAAAATAACTTATTTTCCGCCAAATGAGTTACTTACGAGTATAGCAATGAAATAAACATGATCTCATTATCCAGTGCACACACCATGATGGAGCAAACTTTCACGAGCAGAATCTTTCTCGTATTTCGCGTTTTTTAGTGCTTTTTCGCGAAAGTTAGACTCAAAATTATTTCCAAAACTGACCATTCGCGAAACTATGTTACGTGAAATGTTTCAAAATTGTCCACTCGTGAAAGTTCAATGCCGCTCAAAAGTTTTTAACAAATTTTGAAATTCAAACAATATGGTGAAGCGGTCAAGACATTATAGATGAAAAGCATTCAGACGTATATTTTCAATATTAAATAGAGCTTTAACTGTGACTTTTCTTTTTACATTTAAACTAAATATTTTATAATGATGCATTTGCGAAAGTTAATCGCACAGAAACGCAAAATATTATTTACCTTGCGTTTGCTCCTAGTTGATCATTTATAGTTTCTATGCAGGGGTTGAAAATAACTGTAGAGGTGAGATTTTTCAGCCAAATTGGTTGAAAATATTCTAAAAAATCTCTCCTCGTCAGTGAATAATTTCAACCCCGGCTATGTATAGGATTATCCATTATCCATGTAAAGATGCTCAAGATTGAGAGAAAATATTTTATCGTGTACTTTAATTCCATTTGTCCTAAATTTAGTATTTTCGTCAATCTATGGGTGAGAGTACGATCTTGCAATTCCATTGGTTTTCTTGCAGCAAAGAAGAACATCAAGCTTACTGAGCATTTTCTTTCAATTATGTTCATGTTTGAAATAAGAGCAAATAACCACTGTGGAGCAGTGATTTTTGAGCATAGCTTTAGGGGAAGCTATGCTTAAATATCCCTCCTCCACATCGCTTATTAACTCTTATTTCGAACACTGATGCTATGCTCACTTTGTGCATTAGGGTCACCATAGCTACTATGTAATTTTGACTCGTATCTGACACAATAAGTGATGAAATGTAAGGCGGCTTCAACGAATTCCTTCATCCTCTTCTTCAGAAAGTCTTAAACTAAAATTCAATGCAGATTGATCATGTTCTAAAGAATCTTTCGACTGATTAAATGTATTGTTATCTGGTTCGATATTACTTGTGGCTTCATTAAATACTTCCTTGGCCACATCAGCAGCTAACGATTGCGTACTGCGAAGCAAATCTTTTAAAGGAACGCTATCATTGATTTCTTGTGTTTCTTCCTCTACTTCAGTATTCACACCAGCAACTAATGACTGCGTATTGCGAAGCAAATCTTTTAAAGGAACGCTATCATCGATATCTTGTGCTTCTTCATCTCCAGACGAATTCTGAAATAATTAAGTAACTACCTTAAGTTTTTGCCCACAGGGACTGCAACGCCTTTTGACTTCAATTATTTTTTTACTTTTTTTTTACAAGGTCCAAGAATGAAAAATGAAAATAAGTCGATACGCATTGGGGGCAAACTTGAATGGGTAATTACAGTAAATCCTCTAAGGGCTTGGGACACTTATTGAGATTTATTCAAGGAGCAATCTGATTGGTCAATTTATTTTCAGTAACATTTTTTTACTGAGTGAAAACTGGTCTTTAGGTTTCATTACTTGTTTTTTTTCAATTCTGTAGCAAAAACGAATGGCGATATATAGACGGAATTGATTGTTTTCAATTAAGGTGGATCAAATTCTTAACGAAGCCATTACATTTGGTTTAAAGTGACGTCACCTGTCAGGAGACGTCGCTTTCAACCAATGCAATGGTTTCATTTTCATCTCGCCTAGTGTAAATCCGCCTTTGAATGATATTGATTTTTTAGTAATGAAAACAAGGCGTTAGTTGCTCAAAGTAAAGCTTGTTGCAATGCAATAACTTTCTTTTTGTGCATGCAGTGACTGGAAGAAATGCATGCTTTTTTTTACAATAAATAGCTGTATAAGAAACCAGGCTCAAATCATAATGGTCGAAATGAGAGCAAATAATCATTATAAAGCCTGAAGCAATGTTTAAAAATCTCTCCTCCCCAATGATTATTGTACTCAAAAATCGCTCACAAAAATTGCCCTACTTTCAGCTTTTACATGGACTCTTATATGAGGTTTACGGTAAACGAGCTTGCATTTGATTGGTTGCTTCAGTACGAAGAAACCAATCAAAATGCAAATTCGTTTAGGGTGAAACTCATTTAATAGTCCTTGTAAAAGTTGCATATAAATAATAAATATATGAAATGAATTTTCAAAAGGGCTGACATTGTGGATAAAGTGTAAGAACGCTCAGCCTAGACCAATTTATTTTTATAAAAACACATGTAAAGAACCTGGAACAAAAGAAAAAAAAACAGTAATAATCCTACGTCGGTAACGGTTGATTTCCGCTTCATCATTTTCTTCTTTTGAACAAGAGGTTCATCTTCATTTTCACTGTCACTATCAGTAACTGAAAGTCCTCTCTTTTTACCTTTCTTTATCTTTGTCTTTTCTGTATCATTTTCACTATCACTGTCCAATATTGACATATTACGCTTTTGTGATTTCGATTTTTTAGAAAATTCGTTTTTATCATTATCGCTATCTGAATCCGAATATGCGAAACTGTGTTTCTTGACTTTACCATTAGATGGTGTTTCGTTGTCGCTGTCGCTATCCGAAAAAACAAGACCTCTTTTTTTCGAAGTTGGAGTAGTTTTCTTGCCTTTTACATCCTTTGAGCTGTTCGTTCCTTTTTTGTCTTCTTGTTCCTCGATAACTAACCTTTCTTGTTCTTCGTCATCTTCGCTTTCTGAATCAATAAATGCAAGGCTTTTCAGTTCTCTCTTTTTCTTCGTCTTTTTTATCTTCACTGACATTTCCCTATAGAGTAAAAATTTTGCTTTCAAAAGCATCAATTTTAACAAAATGAAATTGCACAGAAGGGTGTTATGTCAATGAGCTTGTAATGGATTGCTTTACTCGGTACAAAGAAGCAATCCATTGCAAGCTTGTTGAATCAGTACTTTTATCTGTAAACTTTATTTTTGAGATGATCCCTAAACACATTATCCTTACAAATGTTTTCTACCACTACGAACCGTGTTGAGATATATCATTATTGTAATTCCTTGTTTTAACTACCCCCTTCATATTAGCGCCCCTCCTAAGAAAATGTCCCCTCAAAAAAATAAAGAAATAATATTAAAGACAAGAAGTAAGTAAATAAGAATAAAAGTGGTGATATATTAAAATATCGCAAAGAGGTCCCTTGAGTCGCTGGGGACCGGCAGATTTTGCTTGAATTAAAGAGGTTTTGTAATAAGTTTTAATAAGTGGGTGCTAAAACGAGAAATTGTTCGTTTTCAAGTGGGGAAATTGAAGAAGAACAAATGGGCTTATTTAGGATACAAAATATTAGATTGATGCCACATGAGCATAGTCTATGTCATCACTACTGGATATTCCAAGGTTGCATCCACACTAAAACGATTTCGTCGCGTGAGCATTAGGAGTTAAAAAGTAAGACACAGCTAGACTAGTACTGCAACATTTCCGGTGTGCAAAACTTTGCTGACTTTGAATAGGTTTTTGGCCACTGGGTTACGATTAACAAACAATAAGGGACCATCTCCAAAATTCGTTACCCGAAGAAACCAATCAATTGCAAGCTCATTGACTTAACACTCTTCATCATAGATTATTTTTCTCAAAATCATTGAATTCTACTTTTTTAAAGCTGCTAAGATATCTGCTTTTGGTAACGAATTTTGGAGATGGCTCCTAATGGACCTAAACTTTGTTTGGTCCACTAAAGTCTAGCAAAGAACAGGCCTTCGTTACCCATTTTAACTCTGGTTCATATGCATTTACTGAAAAATAGGGCGCACTTAGATTTCCCCGTTTTACGTTCCAGTTTCTTTATTTAGCCTCAGTGTTCGAAATTAATCACTGGAGAATAGATTTTTGAGCATTGCTTCAGGCTTTAAATCATGAAGCAATACCCGAAAATCACTCCTGATTTTTTGCTCTTATTTCAAACACTGAGGCTACTAATGACTATAACACAGTCTAGCTAAATTCAAAAGGGAAATAAAGTAAACATTTTTTAGTACCTGTCGTTTTCATTGTCACAGTCAATAGATGGATCAGCATCCTGTGTTTGAATAACATCATTGCTGAAACCTATAACAAAATAATAATGTAAAAACTGCATTACAATAACCTCACTGCACAAAGAGGAAGTTATTGCAATAAATTTATACTTTGAGCAAAATACGGCTCGTTTTTATCACTTGTTAAAAGATCTATGTTGTTTTTTGCGATGAAAAGATTGTTGAGCGGTACTCTTACACATTTTCGTTTAGTCTACACTGATTTTTAGCGCTATTACTATGCATTGTCGACTTGTCGATTTGTGAAAAGGACTACTAACTAGATGGTTTTGTTTTTTTAATACTTCACAGATATATCTTTATGTGATTATTTGAAACATTTGAAACAAACATCAGGGTGAAAAACTACTAAATACGGTTCCGTATGTAAATACAGTCGATATATAGAAATATACGACAGTATGTAATGGTTACAGGTTGAGAAACACAAATCTTACTTGTCTTATCAAATTCATCAGCAAACTTTCGTAATTTTGCAGGACTTATTTTGTCAGGTATTCTCCAAAATGATTCCTAAACAGCAATGATTTTTAGTAAAAATGGAATATACGAAATGACTTTTAGGACAGCACAATCATATGGGGGATGGATCGATGTAGAAACAACATGGATTTGTTGCGAGCAGAACAAGCCTTGAACATCACCTGTGGAGGAGTTTTTTCAGATTAGAACTAAACTGAAAAAATGCTCTTCCACAGGTGATGTCTGCCAGTTATTTCGAGGCTTGCAGAAGACATAACCCAGTGAATGTTACTTTCGCGTCTTTACTGCGGACTGTGAACAAGTTTTTGTCCACTGGGAAGACACCATATATATATTTGACGATCACAAGGCTCATTAGTATTAACTTGATTTTACATTAGAATTAATGGACACGGTACAAATCTAGCAAAATAAGTCACAACAAAACCTCAATGTTTCAGATAAGAACAAATAATCACCATGGAGGTGTGCATTTTGAGCATAGCTTTAGGCTTTCTAGCTTCCTTAAAATTCGCTCATCCACAGTGATTAGTTCTGCCTATTTCAAGCACTATTACCTGGTGATCAGCAGGTGGTTTTAATCCAACTAACTTCAATAACTTCTTAAAGAACTTGTTATTCAATGCATTTTCATCTTCTTCTGTCATTGTCAATAAGGGAACTGGATACCATTCACCTATCATGATAAATAATAAAAAATAGTGTTAAGTCACTGACCGTTAGATTGGCATTTTCCTCGAGAACACAGAGCTCAAACATCGTTTATCAAGTTTGAATATACCTGTTGCATCTGTGGAGGAGTGCTTTTGAGTATAGGTTTTAGTTTCAAAGCTAAAAACTATATTTAAAAAAACACTCCTGTACATGCACTTTCTGACAGTTACTTTTGCCTGGAAGTATCAAGACCTTTGGATAATTTCACTTAAAAAGTTTTCTAAGTCGAAATTTGAAGTATTTATCTGAAATTGAAAAAAATACGCACATTTGCAAGTCCTATAATAATATTGCTGTCAATACTAAATTTAAAATAGTTCTGAAGCTCCGCACTGTGGTAAAAGGTAAGGGTGTCATTATTCACAAAATTGAAATTTCTTGTGAAAAATGTATACCTATGTATGTATATCTATGTATGTATATCTACTTATGATACCAATTCAAACATTTACGTGAGGCGCTCGTTAAATATTTTTAAAGGGGGGGGGGGGGCACTTATTAGAAGGA
Source organism: Neoturris breviconis (assembly GCA_032360805.1). Classification (NCBI taxonomy): domain Eukaryota; kingdom Metazoa; phylum Cnidaria; class Hydrozoa; order Anthoathecata; family Pandeidae; genus Neoturris; species Neoturris breviconis. Next base: position 13,414 of record JAULBZ010001716.1, on the reverse strand, counting down.
GGCCCTTATAAGAGAGTGGGTGCTTATTAGAGGTTTTACTGTATCTTCTTTAGTTTTTATGTACATCTTTGTTTGAGTTCCAATTATATCATAAAGCCAAGGCAGCTCTCTGAGAAACATGTGATTCCAGTTTATACTTGGCTATAAATCAAAGATTCACTTACTATCCTCTTCGCGACCTTCTGCTGCTCTTCTAAGTCGTGTTTGCAACCAAATGATTTGTTGAGTGTAGCCTACAAAAGAATAATGTAATTATATAAAATATTATATGTAAACAAAAGGATTTTTTCTTTTTTTCTTCCAGCTGAAGTTTATTTTCCTTACTATAATAGGTAACTTTGTCATCAAACTGTGCTTAAAATTCATAGGTTAATAGCACCCAAAATAAGAGTCTGTGTAGGATCCACAAAGTAATTTTTATTCAGAAAAAACTCACTCTTTTACAATCATTTGAAGCATTGAATAGATACAGTTTACTGTCAGACATCACCTGTGGAGGAATGCTTTTTTTGAGTGCAGTTTTCAACTTTGCAGCTTAAAACTGTATTAAAAACACACTCCTCCACAGGTAATGTTAGACATTGGACTTTATCTATTTATCCAGTGCAACCAAACAAACTCACCATCATCTTTCACATTCTTAATTATTTCACCAATTGATGGTCCACTACTAGTATCATCCTCACTTTCAGCATTACGTTTCTGTTTTTGACTTCCTGTCTGTTTATTGTCCCTTGACTCATTTTGTTGACTCTTAGTAAACCTATCAAGTTCATCTTCTGAACCACTTGAATCACTTGCTTCGGATGGGACATGTGATCGTCTATTCTGTTCTGCATTTTCATCGTCACTACCATCTGAAAATAAATAATAATAAAGTTAGTTGTGATACATCCAATGCTTAAAATATCAATAAATAATATATGTGGAGGAGTGCTAATAAATGCTTCTTCCACGCTGATTATTTGTTCTTATTTTAACTAACTTATTTTATCTAAGTATTGTATTCAAATATATTATTGGTTCAGAGTCTGTACAAAGCTCCAGTATTCGAATATAGCTGTCGGGCAACATCGGAATAAATGTAGATACTATTCATTTTAAAAAACATATTAGATACCATCAAGATCAAAGAAATATTCATATGATGCTTCTATAAAAATCCATAAATTATCATGATACATCCTTATTATATATAACATTAAGAATTTTTCTCCTTCTGAGATTTGGAGTTGAAAATACTTTTATGCGCTAAAAACTATTGTTTATAGATTTTGAAATACTTCATTCAGAAAATATACCTATGTAAAGGGATGTAGTTTTTGTAGCCTCTCTGGTTTCCCTAAATCTTTCCAAATAATGAGGGTAGTTAAAAGAACACATTATGAATGATAAACAGAACTTCACATACCATTATCACTGCTACTATCTGAGTTTAATTCTCTTTCTTCATTCTGTAAAGTGATAAGTATGATGGTGTATATTATTACTTCATTAAGATTATGAGATTTTAAGAAGCATCAACAGTAACCTTATCAAATACCCTGGATACCAAACATAAGAAAACTGGCCTAACAGAAAATGTATGGAATGGAATGGACACAACATAATACAATCCTAAACAATCTGTTTGCTGATCAATACATCTAAAGTATTAATGAAGCGCTAAGATGCATGTGGTACATCAAGACTAAATATATAACTGCCAGACATCACCCGTGGGTGAGCATTTGTGAGTATAGTTTTCAGTTTTCAAGCTGACAAATATGCTCAAATAACACTCCTCCATGGTGGGTGATTTCCAACCACTGATGAAGGTAATAAAGATAGTCGAAATATCCAGTGGTTGAAATAAGAGTAAATAATCACTACAGTACGTTGACTTTTCAATTTTGTTCCTTAAAATAATAGCAAGCAATCTTAGTGGTTGTAGCTTGAAGCTTTGCTCCAAAATCACTCATTTTTCAAGAGGATAGGATTTTGCATCCAAACACAGATTATTACTAATATAAAGTAACAAATTAGAATAATACTATCACGTAATTCCTCCTATTTGAGGGACAGCATTATTTTATGTTGGGGAGGAGACAAAAGTGCCTCCTATCTTATTTCCAAATAGGAGTGCTATCATAACAATACTTTTTAAGAATATATATCCGTAAAAGATAAAATAATTAAATTTTCTTGTTGACATGCTATTGTTGTTAGCATATTTCTGATGATCCTCTCTCTTAGTCTGTTTACTTCTGCAGTTAATGTAGTACATTGACATCAGAATTTATTAACACGAAATGTGTTAATGTATGATAATTTATTCAGTATTGATTTATTTATTTAAAATATGCTTGATTTCACTCTTCATTGCGGCACTATAATTAATAATGGTACCAAAGCTACCATGAAAAAAGAAATAATTATTTTCTGGTTACAAAAAATTAGTGAGATCTGAGAGAATCGAACTTGGTCTGTGGAAGAGGCTACAAATATATAGACTTTTCTTGTTTTCGGGGTTAAAGCTCAATAAAAAATGATCTTATAACTTCACCACCTTTAATATGCGAGTGGTTCAAGTGTATAACATTTTTCTTTTGATGTTTTCCAGTAGCAAATAAACCTCCAAAAAAATAGTGTAGTAATACATATTTTACATGGTTTGTTATAGCGCAGTGTACTGAGTTAAGAAGGCAGTTTTATAATACTTCTTTTCCCCCTTTTCTTGGGTGTTCTTATTTGAAGTTAGAGAAAATGGGAGAGGTGAAAGCATTATATGGAAAGAGACGATTAACTACCATTTGTTAGGCAGGAAGGGGGTGACAATGGTAAACTAACCATAGTCTCCTTGGTGAGTTTATTTGCGGTAAGATAAAGGGAAATGGTGAAGGCTTGATAGAAGGTGGAAATAATCGTAGTAAACTAACCACCATGTCTTTAAATTCTCTTTCCTTCTTTCTTCTTTTTTTATGTAATTCTTTTCTATCAGATACTATACCAGTTGCCATGAGTTGTTTTTTAACCTAAATCATCAGTCAATTTTTAGGGAATGCCTCAAAAATATAATTTAGAAAGAAGAGTCAACAAGCTTGCAGCGGATTGGTTCTTTGTATCAAAGAAACCAATCCATTGTAAACTCGTTGATTCAATACCTTTCTGTTATAGAATCCCTTCCACTAAGTCTAAATCGCAGAAATTAATTTTACAGAATTTTTTGAAGATTGGTCAATCGTAGAAATACTATTAGAATTAATTAAAAATCCATAATCACAGAAATAAATTCTGCAGAATATTGTAAAACAGGACTCCAACAGCAGAAATTTCTTCCCTTAAAGTAGTAGAATTTAGTCACTTTTTGGTAGATTAAAAAAATAAAGACCAAAATGAATGCAACAGAAATAAAACTGAATTATGTCAACGAGCTTGTAATGAAGTGGTTTTTCTTTAGTACGGAGAAACCATGCAAAGAAATCAATCCATTTCAAGTAATCTTCTATATGAATTATATTTTTTGAGACGGTCTATTACATCATACCAAAACAGCAGTATTTCTACTAAAACCTAATGGGCAAAAACTTGATCAAAGTCCACAGTATAGACACTATAACAACGATTTCAACGTAGTTTTAAGAGTTTTTACTGCTGACTTTTGGAACAAGTTTCTGCCCACTGGGATCAGTGTTTGATTCAAACATTGACTTGCAGTGCTTAAAATAAGAACAAATAATCACTATGTAGGAGTGATCTCGATCTCATAGATTCAGACAGCCTGAAGCTATGCTCACAAATCCCTCCTCCACAATGATTATTTGCTCTTATTATAAGCACTGGACTTACAGCTTGTTTTGATTTATTGAATGATAATGCATTCATAATATTTTCCACCGGATCTAAATATAAATACTGCTAATAGAGGGTGCTCATGGAGGGTGCTAGGTCAACAGTTATCAATAAGCAATTGACTTATCCTTGGGACACGCTTTTAAAAAAAGATCAACAATGCAAAGCTAGTCTCTCTCTGCTCACAGTTCTTTCTGAAGAGTACAAAGCCATTTATTATAATTGTGATGTAGAAGGTGAGGTTCACATAATATAATCTACTTTATAAGAACAAGAAATTGTGTTAAAGTTAAAGTTAATTTGAAAATAAATGTCATGGACCTATGTAATCGATCATTTACAATATTATATTCATGACCCTGAACAGCAATTAACTAATGTTTAAACACAGAATTATCATACAGAAAGCAAGTGCTCCATAAAAACTTGTTACAAATGTTATACCATTCGTTTGTCTGAATTCATCATACAATCGACGCAATTCTTCTGTTTGCTCTTCCAACCAGTCACTTGAGCGTTGTTTCCTTGGTCTAATAATAACAAAGAAATCTCGAATAAATACGCAATATCTTTCTTGTAGTTATATAACATAGCTACAATAATTTCATGAATATTTCGAGATTTGACAACTTATAAATAGTTTGTTTCTACATATGAAAATAAACGATCAGAAACCCTCCTCCGTAGGTACTAATTCACTATCTTGACCTCAATAACTAGATTAGGTGAAAATTCCATTCGAAAGCCAAATGAAAACGTTCCATTGGTGTGACTCTAATTTTCTACCAATGGAATGTCTTCTTTTGGCTTTTGCACATAATACTTACTTTGGTAACTGTCTAGCGTTCTCCACTAGACGTAGACGAACAAGTTTGTTTGTAATCTAAATAATAACCAGTAAATACAAGTATCATCTTCATATAGTTTCCAGCAATTTATTCAGTGGTCAAAATAAGAGCAAATAATCACTGTGGATCAAGGATTTTTAAGCATAGTTTCAGGCGTTGTAACCTGAAGCTATACTGTAAATCCCTCCTCCACAGTGATTATATACTCTTATTTGAATCACTGCCATTATGAATTTTTTTGGAATGCAGTCTTCAAAATAAGAACAAAATTCACTGTGGAGGAGCGATTTCTAGTATCAATGCTCAAAAATAACTCACCCATAGTGATTATTTGTTCCTATTTGAAATACTGGAATGAATGATGTCAAAAGATCCAAGGATCAAGCATTTACGGCTTTTATTCTGGTTTAGCTAAGCACCATTTGGAGAACAAGAATTTCAAAAATTTCAGTTAATAAGTGCAATAGAATTGTAATGTGCACAAGGTTGCAATCGATTGGTTGAATGGATTGAAAGTTGCAACATCATTGACTTGGTAGTCTTCTCGAAGCCTGAAACTGTCAAACATCACCTGTTCAGGCTTGTTCTCTAATTAATTTAAGAAAATCACTCACTTGTCTTCTTGTCCTATCTTTATTAATTACATGCTTCAAGATTTCGCCGACAATATCTGACAACAAAAAGAACAGTAAGTTGTCAGTTGACTTGACTTGTCTGAAAGATATGATCAAAAATCCCTTTTCCACAGTGATTATTTACCTATTTTGACCACTGTCTAGAGAATTTGACAAAAATAATGTATTTAATTATAACACAAAAGTTTGAATACTAATGAGTATGAACACTAATACTACTGAGTACCACCCTATGGAAAGAACCAACGTTACAGAGTACTCCCGATAACTTCAATGAATTTTGAGCCGACATCAGTGTTCGTGGATTTTTGGAAAGGAAACAAAGAGCTCCAAGCTATTCTAACCAAAGTCTAGGCACATCGATGAAGGCGACAGAGGAGCACAAGAAACACAAGTACAACCAATATGTTTTAGATAGAGAAAATGGGACATTCACACCACTGATTTTCTTAAAACAATTAATTAAAAAAATGTTCCTATAGTAGACTCAGTTCAAATTTGAGTATTCAACCACCATCAAAAGAAAACTTTCTTTCAGTCTCCTACAAACAGCTATTATTGGTACTAGCGGGTCCCGTTCACGCAAGTACAATGTTCCCACTGTTGATGTAACAGGAAATTTAGATGTAACAAAGAAGATTCGTCAAATTTAGTAACTTTATCACCACATTCATTTACTGTTTCTCTTATTCTTTCACTTCTTGTTCAATTCATGTGGAACTATTTTATTACTTATAAGCTGATACATCTCATTTATTAAATAAATGTAAAAATATGTAGTCCTCCACAGATGATGTATATGTATTCAGGTTTGCTATACAAACTAAATGAGCATAAAAAAGATTTCCAAAACATTTTTAAACTACAAATGGTTGGATATATTCGGATGACAAATTTAGTTAAACAGAGAACAGTCAAATTTTAATGAGGCTATACTCTTACCTTCATCATCTTTATATTGATCATAAAGTGTCTTTAATTCTTCTTCATCTTCAAACGACCATTTCTCACGTTTACCTTCACCACCTCGTCTAAGTAAATTTTAAAAAGAAATACACATACCGTTAATCCTCTAATAAACGCCCTTTTTAGTTGATATAGATGAATTTCTCATATTATATGGTTGCATTTTTAATAATTCCACAGGGTCCAAAGTCTTTTAAATGCCTTCCTCAAATAAACAAACCTCTTTTAAAACGCCTACAATAATATTGCAATGGCCATAATAAAAGCATATAATCAATCAAAAAGACCTCCTTCACAGTGATTACTTACATATTTTTTTGTTCATCTTCTCTTTCACTTATCTGATAACAATCGCCACTGCCTTTCCAAAATAATACCTCTACATATATTTGCGGCTTCTCACTTGCAACTTTAACAAACTTTGATACAATGTACTTTGAAAATGTAGAAAGTTCCTAGAATTCAAAGATTGTTAAGAGAGTTGTCAAAATAAAAACAAATAATCACCGTAGAGGAGTGATTTTGGGGGATAGCTCCAGGCTTTGTAGCCTGAAGATGCTCAAAAATACTCACCACAGTGATTATTGGATCTTACTTAACCACTGTGTTATAAGTTGACAGGTTTAAATAGTGTTTAAAATAACAACCGCACCGTCGAGATGTTTGAGTATAGTTTTAGGCTTTTTAGTATGAAGCTTTGCTCGGAAATCCATCCTCCACAGTGATTATTTTGCTCTTATAGTAAGAACTTGTTTAAACAAGTATAAGTGTAAGGCTGATGTGTCTGTTGGTACCACTAGTTTATCCGAATGAGTCACTTGAAAATTCCAACATCAAAGCGCATCTCAGATATTCTAATGCCTAATGCTCGCTTGTAATAGATACCTTAAATTGTGTTGGTTGTTCAAGAACTTCTTTGAATGTCAAAAATAATGACAGTTGAAACAACATCTCAGGAAATTTTAGATCGACTGCAACGCGGTGCATCATTTTTACAATTGCGTGATTTGTAGATGTTGAATTGGTTTTGAATGATTTCAAGAGGATATTATATGGTATCAGTATCTGCGGTGACGCCAGCCTAAAATGACGCCAAAGTGTTATATTGGATAAGAGCTTAGCTCATATTATGGCATCAGTTTCAATGTAACTTGAAATAACAGAAAAATAGACATATTTATCATCATCGAATGAGTGAAAGGTCATGTAGGCCTAGAAATAACTGTTGGACATCATGTGTGGAGGAGTTTTTCGAGATTAGTTTTCAACTATCCAGCCGAAAACTATACTCAAAAAAACACTCCTCCACAGGTGATATCAAGCAGTTACTTTAAGTCTTGTCATGTAATGAAGATCAAACCTGGACTTAGTCAGGTGACGTCTCACTCATTCATACCCTGTAACAAACAAATCCAAAGCAAGACGTTAAAGTAAATGTTACAAATATAGTTTGTCGTTTGTACAGTACTTTGGATGAGAGGAGCATACTTTGGGTGAGAGGAGAGCACTATCTTCAGTGATGGGACAGAAACTGGCATGTTATAAGAAAAGCAGAGATATCATAAACTTACGAAGTTAGGTACTGTTTCATATGAAACTCTCTTTCAACGGACCGTACAGTTGGAGTTTCTTCCTCTTCATCTTCTAAATCCACAAAAAAAAAAATTGAGATTTTTCTTGTATTGCATAAAAGTCGCTCTCAAATTAAATTTCAATTCCATTTTTTGTAACTTTACTCCCAATTTCCTGGATTTTCTCTTAATTTACCACAACTCAACCATCAAGCATCTGCATACAAGCACAACGAGCCAATGTTTAGCATTTTTAACATTGTTTAACATTTCAGAAAAAATGTAGAAATACTTCTGTATTACCAAAAGCTGAGTATTTTTCTAGTTATACTAACACATAATGAACAAGTAGATTAAAGAAAATAATACCTTCCCTTTCTTCATCGTCATTGGCCTCTACAAATGCAGGTCCTAAAAATAGCACCATTACTTGTGAAATTGTTTTTGCTGATATATACAATAGTCGTATTTCTCGCAAACACTTATGTCGGCAAATTAGGATCATTCACGTGTGAGTACAAGTACTTATGAATTGAGACCAATAAATTCCCCACAATTATTCATCAAAATTAACAAAGTTATTTGTAGAGAAATCTATCAAATTTTGGAAATATTATTTTGGAAATATTATTTCGGGTATACAGTTTAATTATGAGATGACTTATGGAATGTTAAGTTGAAAAATCAGTGATTCTAAAATATTCCATTTTTTAGTTAAAAATGATTAAGATACTGGTTATCCTCTTCATAAGTGTATTAACAATCGAACTAACAAGCCTGAATACAACTGCCAGACATCACATATGGAAGAGTGTTTTTTAGTATAGGTTTTAACTTCAAAGCTGAAACATCTACACTAAAAAACACTCCTACACAGGTGATGTCCAACAGTTTCGTCATAACCAAGAAATCAACCAATCGTTCAAGGTTGTTCGTATGACACATAGTGGTCAAAATAGAGAGTTAATGATAGTATGCTCCATTTATTTTCACCACTAGATACCCTTCTGCATTTTAAGTCAATTATTTAATGCATTTTTTTTGTTGGCACATATCTTGTTATGCTAACCACCTTGTACAGTTTGTAGAGAGCCATAATTTTCAAAAATTATATTTTAAAGAAATAGGCGATTTTGGTATCAATTACATTTGAAATGCTTTCCCTTATAGATGTTCGGCAAATATCATTCAACAGAGACATAAAAAAACTGTAACATCTTACTCTCTAGTTCATCATATAATAAACTTCGTACTATCATGAATTCATTCTCTGGGGTAATATTCTCCCCTCCAAATTTTTCTTCATCAGGCCAGCATTCCCTAAATATTATCACAAATACAATTCAAGTTTCCAGCTTTCCCTATTATCACACATTAGTTATAATGTTTTGCTTCAGGGTGTCCACTCAAATTCAAAAACAATCCAAGAAAATTCTAATATTTTTTTCATAAAAGAACATAAGTAAAGCAAAAGAAATCCACAACTTAGAAGCCGTTTTTGGTATATCCTATAAATACATGTAGTAGCTTTTATAAGACAAGGTTCACACAGCCTTTGAAAAAGTTTTTCCTTAACTTTATTTGTTCGTCTTTTGGGTGAAAAACCTATGTTTTCTACTGGCTTTTGTTGTGAAAACCCTATTTTCTTCCCTAACCTAATTGATAACCTAATTTAAGCATTATGCTCAATTTAGAAGTAAACAAAGGTTTTGAAATAAGCCTGCCAAACTAAGTGTCAGAATAGTTCTGGTAAATATTGTATGCATAATGCAAATCGTGTATATAATTAAATTATAAACACCTATTCTAAAGACTACTCACATCTGTACATACATCCATTGCTTGTTTCCACTTTTGAAAAAAATAATTTCCATTAATATTCTGTCCTGAGTTGACAAAATAAAAAAGATTTGGCCGGCAGTCTTGTAATATTGCCCAAAATCCCCATACCAATTGATTACTTACTTACTCGAAAAGATAAAATTGCTAATGAACAAATGCATTTCTGAACCTTTGTTTAAATGTTATTGTATTTATTAATTTATTTGATGAGTATAATAAGCAAATTTTGTAACAAAAACACTGATGATTGAGCTGTAGAAAATAAATGAGGGCAGTGTTCGAAAATAATAACAAATAATAACAAATAATCATTAGCAAAATGAGTTTATATTTGCAAAGAAGAAATTCAATAAACCTGGATGCTCTTAGTAAAGCAACACCATCGCCACATCGTCCTGCTCTTAAATGATCTTGTATTTGGATCATTGCATTTACCCTGTAAATAAAATTAAAATTAAATAGTAAACAAACAAAACAGGGAATTATTAAAACGTAACATTTTTACAAACACCAACATGAGATCTATTTTGTAATGATGTTACATTTTTAGGGAACATCTCAAAATATTGTTACAAAAACAACATTTTTGTTATATTTAAGGCGGATTTTCACTAGGCGAATTTGTTTGTGCAAATTCTAAATGAAGCCATTACATTGGTTGAAAGCGATGTCATCATTTTCAACCAACGTAATGGCTTTATTTAGAATTCATGCAATCGAATTCGCCTAGTGAAAATCCGCCTTTAAAAAACTACTAAAGTTGACAAAACTGCAACAAAGGGTTATGTCAATGAGCTTACAACGGATTGTTTTTTTGGTACAAGAAACCGATCCATTAGAAGATTGTTGACTCAGTAAAGTAACCATGTAGAAGGGCGTTATGTCAACAAACTTACAATGATTGGTTTCTTCATGCCAAAGAAACCAATCCATTGCAAGATCGCTGACCCAGTACTCTTCCTTGTAAATTTTATCTTTGAGATAGTCCCATAAATACCTTTGTTCCTCTACTGGGACATCAGATGCTACATCAAAAGGACTGATAACATCATCTGGTAAAGGCTCAAGACCTTGTATTATTTCGGATAAACTAGGTGCAAGATCATTTTCCCACAACTCTTCTAGTCGCTCAGCAGTCATTGTAACGGCCTCAGAAGCTTTTTTCTTTTTGCGTCTTTTAGCAACTTTTTTCTTTGTCTAAGATGTACAAAAGATAGTGCTCAAAATAAGAACAAAATAATCACTGTAGGAGAGTTTCCTGAGCATAACTTCAGGCTTTATAGATTTTATAAATTACTCATCCAGTAATTATTTTCACTTATATTGAATACAGAGTAGAGATAGCACTACAGGAAGAAGCTACAACAATATTCATTGTTGCATCTTATTTAACAAAGAAAAAAAACTTAACAAAGAAAAAAAACTTAACAAAGAATTAGCATTATTTTTACCAATGACAGCAGGAATTCCCACCATGCCTATTTTCCAAAACTATCCTAATAGAGCAACCTACTTATGCTATTTCATTTATACCAGGGAATAATCTAGCCCCAAAAAGGGTCTAAGGCTACCCTTCTCAAACTCTAGGTGTCTCTTTTTCAACAAAGATATTAGACATTTTCCTTAGTATTGTCCTTTATTTCCAGACCCTTCCCTCAAATCCTAGGCAAATACTGTTTTTAAAATGTGAAGTGGCTTTGCACAAGGTGGCTAAAAGACTTGACATACCTTGACAAGAAGTGATTCTTTACCACTGCAAAACATTTCAAGAAGTTTTAAGAAAACATGGAATGTATCAACCAAATCAGCAAGGTATTTTCTAAACAAAAAAAACTCTGAAATAGGATTCCTTTCCTAGGTATGAATCAATTTCTAAAATCTGAAGCCATCTCTGCTATAAAGTATAATTATTATCATCTGTTCGAAACAGAACAAATACTGTAATCACCGTAGAAGAGTGATTTTTGAGCATAGCTTCAGCCTATAAAATTCCTCCTCAAGAAATTATTACTTTTATTTTGATGTAATAGTGTTCTAAATAAGAGAACCACTGTGCATTGATTTTTGAGCATAGCTTTTGGTAGAAACACCTGAATTTTTGCTCAAAATTCCTTTCTCCACAGTGATTATTCGCTATTATTTGGAGCACGGAATTACCTATTGTTGTTATTTTGTTTATTTATTATTAAATCAAGTAAATTTCTTTGTATCGGAATTTAATTTGCTTACTCTTCGGAACGTTTAATATTTTTCCTTTTAAAAAACAAAGCTATAATTGTCTCCAAAATCTTAATGAAACAAGCCACAGCTCTTATGGAAAATACACACTTTTTAAAGACATCAACCCATCTGTTTACTTCCCATTTTTCATTAATATTTTATTTGCAGTGCTTGGAATAAAAGAATAACTGTGCAGGAGCTATTTTTGAGCATTGCTTCAGGCTTCTATATCATACTTCTACAGAGACTAACCACTCTGTTTTTATTGTTATTTTTGATTAAAAAAAAATTCAGTAGGCTTTAATTTATCATTTTTGCTCATTGTTCAGAAAAATGACCAAGCAACTGTAATAAAATACTCCTTACTTGGTTTGTTTACTCGGTTCAAAATGTCTCAACAATACCAGAAAGATACTTCTATATTCCTCATGATAGAACACATTATCTAAAGAAAAACTTAACAGTATGAAAGCAGTTCCAGAGTGTATAGAACATGATCAAAATATTCTGAAAGTTTTTCTAAAAGAGATTAATATTTGTTTTTGTTTTGAGAATGAACCATTTTCACCAATAAGTTTAAAAAATAAGCATTATCATCAGTGGAAAAGATTATATATAGCAAACCTCAAAATAACTGCCGCAAAACACCTGTGGAGGAGTGCTTTTAGCTGAAAACTATAAAAACTCCTTCACAGGTGAATTTCGACAATTACTGCAGGCTTGTCTTACTTTTCATAACAGACGAAGCATCTTTTAACACTCCATCACTTGATTTATCCATGCATGAAATATATGACAACAGTTCTTTATATGCTTGGATGGCTAAATGAAGTCTAAACAAAAACGTTTGCATTGCTTGATAAATAAGAGGGTGGTGTTCAAAGTAAGAACAAATAATCAATGTGGAGCAGAGATTTCTGAGTATTGCTTCAGGCTAGAATCTATAACATGGTGGTATTGAAACACTTGGCTGAAAGCTTATGTAGAGTATTTCTAAATTAGCAGGTAAGTTGAACTAATAAAACAGTGGTCAAAATCGGAGTGAATAATCACTGTGGATACGCTATGCTCGAAAATCACTCCTGGACAGTGATTATTCACTTTTATTTCGATCACTGTGGAAGTGGTTATATAAACATCACAAAATTTGGCTGTGCAACTACAACATCATAGCCTGTGATATAAACCTTTGTTTTGTTGGGTCGGTCCATTTATATTTGTAACAAAACAGTAAATCAAAGATTTGAAATACAGTTTTTAATGACATTCATGGCACGTCTTTGTAATGCAATATAAGTTATGTTATTATAATGTTAATTATTGAAAGCATAAACGATATGTACACAGTTAGCAGACAAATGTATGTACATCTATATGCTGTGTTTGAAACAAGAGCAAATAACCACTGTGGAGGAGGGATTTTGGAACATTGCTTCAGGTTTTCTAGCCTGGGGCAATGCACAAAAATCACTACTCCACAGTGATTATTTGCTCTTATTTC
>JAULBZ010001715.1:0-21017 GCA_032360805.1 Neoturris breviconis | reverse complement strand
TAAATTTTTCGTGCATTCTGAGGATAGTTTTAGTTTGGCTTCTCCTCATTGAACGATACATTTTATCAACAGTACGTTGTCCTTTTTCCAACGTTTTTAAAGCTTGCCTTTTTAGGCAATCAATGCGAAGGTTTTTGGATTCAGACATTTTTGAATCGACAGGTATTTTTACCTTATCAATAGTTCTGTAGTTTTGGTTTAGACACCACTTTAGGTGGCTTATTTCCTCTTCGTTAAATTCTTTTAGAACACTTCTGCACTCTTTTTGGAAATGTATTTCGAGAAAAGTTCCTGGTTCAGTTTGCCAGGTTATAAGTTCCGCTTCCAATTGTTCTATCCTTTGTTTTAAGGATAGATTTTCGTCATTTATGTCGTCAATGTTAGAGGAAAGTATTTTTTCCTCCTGCATTTCATTTTCAATGCAGAGTTTTTCAATCTCATCGAAAGAGGAAATTTCTCTCTCGAGTAAAAACGTATTTTCTTTACGTAAATCTTCGTTAGAAATCGATAATTTATCGATGGTTTCTTTCAACTTCTCGTTCTGCTCCACTAAAAGTTCGTCAGAGAAGTATAAGTTTTCGATATTTTCTCTCAAGCTTTGATTTTCTGCTTGGAATTTTGAGCATTTGTCAAACAAATGCATAACAAACTCATGGGAGTAACATACCTTACTTCCAAGAGTAGTCATAGTTGGAAATGTGAATAAAATAAATCGACAAAATGTAAGTAAACTCACAAATTTTGATTTATAAACAGCAGTAGATTATACCGTGTTGAGCACTCGATCAATTTTTGAAGAAATGCAAAGAATCGTTGTTGCGCATGCGGTTTTGTGGCGTTAGTTGCCAAGGTTACAAGTTCATAACGAGCCAATAGCAAAGCGTCTGACGTCTGAATAGCATTGTAATGTCTTCATATGCAGGGTAAAAGAAGGAACGGGAACGGCGGAAAAACCGGAATGGCGGAACAAATCCGAAACGGACCCGGATTAGTTATAATACACCTTATTACAATTCCTAAACTTACGTACTACCCAGCCGGCAAAAACCTGTTCAAAGTCAGCACCACTGCACGTTCTGTGAACGTTGTTCTAACATTATTTTTGCTGACTTTGAACAGGTCTTTGCCGGCTGGGTATATAAATACATAGGAAATATAAATACCAAACCAAATAAAGTTAAGAAGCCCGCCTTATGGGTTAAATGTGCCAAGCAAAAGACGAGAAGGTTGCTTCCGTAAATCCTCTAATTAGCGCTCTCGACGCTCATTGAGTTGAAGCTTATTAGAGGGAGGGGCTTATTCGAGGGAGGCGCAACCTCGTTCCCAGGGTTACTTTCCGCGGAAAGAAGCCCTGGGGACGAGGTTGAGGGAGGCGCTAATTAGAGGATTTACGCTAAACATGGTACATATTTGACTTTAATTTTTTTTCTAGGATGTTGGTGCGATAATACTGTTATGGTGGGTTCGAATCAAACTGTCGTGGGCTGCAGTAAACAATACAAATACAACGTGAAAGCTGAGCAAAACTTGTTCCAAGTCAACAGTATAGATACTAGAACAAAGTCGTTCGGACGTTGTTCTAGCGTCTTTACTGTTGACTTTGAACCAATGTTTGCCAACTGGTTTATAACTCCGTAAAAGTGGACCTGTATAACTCCGTATACGTATATATGGAGCTATAAAGGGATTGTATTCGATAGTCTATCACGCTTTGAAAGCAAATTGTATACGAAATATTCTGCAATAAGTGTATTAAAAACAAGAAAAATAACTTGATGTTTTTACGGGTTTTTATTGGATTTCTCCGTAGCAAGAAAGACATTGAAACTGTTATTCATTGTTGTCAAAGTTAGCGGAACGTAGCCACCTATACCGTTAGCTATGTAGGGCAGCGAGTATATAGCTAGTCTGTAAACATTTAAGCATGTAGACTAGTGTTCACATGGCTGAGAAGAGATATCCATTCATAAAAATTATATCGATTTATTTCAGATGCTAAGACAACATCGTTCCCCGAGCTTCTTGCCTTTTCGAAATACGGAAGCGCTCTTCGCCGTTCTTTCGTATTTTGAAAAGGCAAGAAGCGCTGGGAATGAGGTTGATGCTAAGAAAGTAAAAGAGAATGTTTCAAAATACATACATAATTTACAAAGTAAACTCCTTGTTCTTCAATTTCAACTTTTTAATGTACTTTTATATTCAATTTCGGACAGTGTTTCACCACTTTTTTTGCGTGACTTTACGTCACCAAAGTCGGAAAGTGTGCCTTCTATTGATAGAGTTTAAATATGATGGCGAAATTCAAGGAATTACGTCGGCACGCTTAAGAACGTAAATGGCAGCATATGGTCCGAATAAGCCCACCCAGAAATATATATATTTTTTAAATGAGCTTAATCCGCCTCCCATCTCAAAATGGAGGCCTTTATTTGAAAAATTGGCAAATTACTAACTCGTTCCCAGCGCTTCTTGTCTCTTTGATTTTTTTCTCGTTGACATATTATTATGACATATACCTGAGAAAAAAATCAAAGAGTTAAGAAGCGCTGGGAACGAGTTTGGAAAACTCCATGTAGTGAATCGAGAGAGGGGAGCTTACTTGAAATAATCAACTCAAATGGCGTGAAGAGAGGTAATAATTCCAGTATTTACGTACGTAACTACTTATTATACAAGGAACCGCGAAAACTTTCTTTATGCATGCACTGTTAATACTATATTTCTCTTTATATTATTAAATTCAAAGTTATTTGCAATGTTCCGTAAACCTCTCTTTCTGTAATTTAAGGATATTTAGGACATTCATTCACTTCCAAACTAGTGATAGAACTTATCCTCCGAGCTCCCCCTCTAAATAAGCGCCTCCTCTAAAATCTTAGAAATTTAATAATCTTACTAAAGATATTTATAACTGGAACTTATGTAACTGTTTTTTTTAGACGATTTAATTATTTTAGTCCTGAAAATATGCATTACTTTTTCAAATATTTTTTGATCTGGTCTTGATAATACTAACTTAAGTAGGGTCCGAAGTTTACGTGGTCCGGTTTTAATAGGGTCCGGTTTATTCAGGGTTCAGGTCTGGGTCCGGGTAAGGTAATCGGACGATGCCGTTGTGGCCTAAGTCTTTTTTGCAACGAGCTAGGAAATTGAGGTGTTCTTACAACAAAAGTAGCTACTGTTTCAGGAAAGTCTTACTCAGCTGGAAATACTAACTGTTCGTACACTTGATTCTTCTCTAGCTGGGAAAACGAACTGTTCTGAGATACACGCGTATGCTAGTAGAAATGCTGAAATGGAGATCAGCTAGAGGATAAGAACACCTATTTCTCAGAACACCTCCCATTGACTGCTTCTGCATAGTAATAATGACTATATGATATGTGACTATGGCTGTATGTAGCAGGGACTACAAGACCAACTTCACGTTTCCTCTGTCGAGCAACAACAGCAGACATGGTTTTCTTCTGCATTTTAGCCAATATTTTATAAGCGCACCTGCCGAATAAGCGCCCCGGGGTACGAGTAAAAATTTTAAATAAGCGCCTCGGGCGCTTATTCAGACATTTACGATAAACGATGCAGACGATCTAAAGCCCGTTCTACACGAACTGTTTTTGATAGTATTAAAATCAAGTTTGGTCTGTTCTGGATATTGCATGTGTTGCTCTTATATGGAAGTTGGTAAAAATATATTTCAGAAAATAAAGGGAAAACTTGTTCTTTTATTTTTACCATGTTGTTAAGCGCTGATAATTTTATCCCGCAAAAGAGTGCAATGGATGATTTGGTCTTCACTTCATGTGTAATTATATTATACCCTTCTCCGTGGATCTTTTATAATAGGATTTATTCTCAAAAAAGATTATTCAAATTATATTGCAGGAGGGTGTTTGTATTTTCTTCGAACTCTGTAGAGCGCGGGAGTTTGACCTGTAAGGAAAATGCCGGAAAATGATGACCTTTTTGCATTCTGTTCGGTTGTCTGTGTCTGTCACCTAGCATGTAGCATTGTCCGGCGGTCTAGCTGTCTGGTGTTATCAGGTTGTAGCTATCAGTTTTCTTTGCTGGCATGTTGTATAACAGTCCATAGATGTTCTAGATCACTGTGCAGGAAACAATTCACGAAACTGACAAAAGTTTTTAAAGACGTTGGGGATATAATAATCTCTATAACCCCCCACCCCCTCCCCTCTCACGCATGCAACACAAAACACCTCCACCTCGACCAACTAGGGACGCATTTCCTCCATCATGGGCAGCGAATGGCTAGATTGTCCAGATTGTTGAACTGTGTCGCACTACTACTGAACTAGATAAAAGGGTCTTTATATGGAAAGGGTGTCGATCCGCCCCGGACAGGACGACATTCACAGTGAAAAAACTATTGATTTTACACCAGACTTTGTACGTGGTGGGCAGCATTTCCATAAGATGCGATCGGATAGTTGACGTCACGGCAAAAACCGTTGAAATCGTCCGCCTTTACGAGCAAATGTCTCTTTCCCTGTTTATGGTAACGCGGTGGAAACTGGCTTTCTCGTCGATATCTACTTTGCTAATGTGGTTCATTCCGTAACACTGCGCTATGGAACGCTCGCACGTAGGCATTAATTCGTTGACAAACATGGCTGCTCAGAATTTTTAACCGGGGACATTCCAAACCATATCCAAACTTTTAATTTTCTTGAAACTTCGTACTTTTATCAATTTGGGGCTGAGGAGCTTCATGGCTAAATTTCAGTTTTAAAAGTTAGTGGCGCCGTATGGCCACGGCAAAAAAATAAATAATTGAGTTTAACTTCGGTTTCCGATATTTTCAACCCCGCACTGTATTATTTACTTATTTGACGATATTAAGGCATTGGATACGACGGTTCGGCTCTGTTATAGAAGAGTTCTAGGTGTAGTAAAAAATTAAAATCCCTCAAATTCTTCTTCCTATGATTATGCATTTTGTTAAAATTAGTACCCCATTTTTGGAGCTTCAAAATTTAAATAGCTTAGAACCGTAAATGGTATGAACATGAATGACCCCTCATTTTTTTGTCTTGAAAAGCACTTTCTAATAAAATATTTTTTATAAAGGGGGAACGAATTATTTTTTTGTCTGGAATTGCTAATGTTGGAGTACGGGGGAATTTTCAAACTTAAACGAAGTCACGCTAAGATATGTTCCCAGTTGGTCCGAAAGAACTACTTTTTTACCCCCATACACACCCTGTGATGTCCGCGGATCGGCACCCTTTTATATGACTCTGCTAACCTGTTACTTCCCCCTCTTCTGGCTGGTAAGTGCCAAAAAAACAAAAAAGGGTTACGGGGAAGAAGGGTTGAATATGGTCCACTAAAAAAAAACTAAAAACAGGCCTTCAACATACGTGCACATTATCTCACTATCTTTCACCATCTTTCATCACAACTCACTGGAAAACGATTTTATAGATTATTTTAATCCTCTGGGATCGAAATTTGATTATTAATGGCGGTAAAATAGCGCCAATAAAATCAAAGAAACACTGCTGATGACCAGGACAAAGTTTAAAATCTGCAAGTTAGAGTGGCAAGCATTGTTGATCTGTTGAAGGGGTGGACAGGAAGAGTGTTTACTCTCAACGGACGAATTACCGTTAAGCATGCCAAATTTAAATTATCGAAGGCACCTTATATTGTTTATGTTTTTGTGGGCCAAGTGAAACAATTCGCGTTTGAGAGTCAATATAAAGGCTGCCACATATACAAATATTAAGGCTCATTTTCGTTCTTTTGTACTTTTTAAGAGTTTTGAATATTTAGCAGACTTCTCTTCAAAACTTCTTTCAAATTCATAGGGATTTTTTGGCATAGCTTCAGGTTATATTTTGATCACTGCACTATTTCAATAGAATGAGAGAAGGTAGCTGAAGACAATAGCTAAAGAAGATAACTAAAGACTCACACGGTGTGGCCTGTCATCTGTAGTTTTGATGCTAAAGATACAATTGGATATAATTATTAGTTGGTCTGCATACAGTAACTCTGGACTTGCTAGACAATCAAGTTGGTAAACCACCTCATACAGACCAACACATTGAGCTTCTAATCTTATATTTTAACATTTATCAAATTTTCCATAGATAAATATATAATATACAACAATTCCAACATGGCTGCCACCAAAGTTTTCAATGCTGGAGATCTAGTTTGGGCAAAAATGAAAGGATATCCTCACTGGCCTGCGAGGGTTTGTATAATTTTCCATCAATCATTAAAAGAATTTTAATTATATATATAACTTGCAAACCGTAAAATTTACACTGTAAGCCAGCTCTCCCAAGAGTAAGCATCCAGCTGAAAGTAGGCACAATTTTTATTGGTCACTAAGGTAACTCCGATAGTAAGCATAATCCAAATTTAAACATTGATGGAAATAAGAATAAATAATCACTGTGGAGGAAATATTTTTTAGCATAGCTTAGGGCATTCTAAAAAATAACTCATCCACAGTGATTATTCGTTCTTGTTTTGACCACTGTTAAGTGCTACCCAAAAAGCACAGGTGCTTAAAGCAAAAATTTCGACAATCAAGTTGGTAAACCACCACATACAGACATTGAGCTTCAAATCTTATGTTTTAACATTTATCAAATTTAATACAATTCAACAAACAATAATTTTTACAGAAGTGTGTCAGGTCAACAATCTTGTAATGGATTTCGTACCGAAGAAACCAACCCATTGCAAGATCTCCTCTGTAGATTTTAGTTTTAAGCCAGTTCCTTAAATTTTACATTCAAAGAAAATGTATCGACTAAATTACAGGAACGTACAGTTTTTTAATATATTTATCATATGTTCTTTCTTTGCACAAAAATATTATTTCCTGCGCTCAAAGTTACTTTATTCTCTTTATATTGCATAAAGAATTTGTTCAAAATGAGTACAATTTTAAAAACTGCGTAAGATTAAAAAAGACTAGGCTCTATTGAGCATAATGACGTAAAAAAGTGCAAAAAGATTATTATAGACGTTTATAATGAAGAAAAACAATGTTTAAATAAGTTCACTCATTGTAATGTTTTAGATTTTTAATATATTTTTATGCATCAATTACTTCTTGGACATTTTCCGTTCTTCCTATTAATCGCTCCAATTTAATAATATTTAAAATTTGTCGAAAAATGGCTGAAAAAGCATAAAGCACAGATATGAGAAATTCAAGTAGTTCTAGTTTAAAAGATACTGGATTAATCCAGTTTAAAGCCTACAAGGAAGAACTTATTTGGAGGTTATTGCTATCCTATGGCAACGTATTTAAAAAGACTTTGCTGTAAAGATACAAGCGAAATTCCGGAAGGGTTATTTAAAGGTATTCTAGCATTAACTTTGTTTGAAAACTGATTCAAATTTTCTCTAGAATAACAATTTTTTTTTTTTTTTAAATTCTCTGCAAAATCTTTTTAACAGTTCCTCATTTATAAATATCTCCATTAATACACTGAGAGTTAAAAAAATCATACATAATATATAACAGAAATAACTAAGTAATGCATATATTTTAAGGGTTGCAGAGCGTAGGTGTATAGGCACCACTATGTTCGCAAGCGAAATTTTAAGACGGCAGAGGAACACAGGTCACAGGCCAAGACCGGACTGAGGAATAGGCAAAGGAATATTCCACAAAATGTTATAGATTCATTTTACAGAATACAAACAATATACGTTTTGGGTCCATAACTGTCTTGGAAAAGGTGTGCGAAAAGTTATTCCTTCGTGTGCAATTTAGGCAATATGAGAAGATTATCCAGAAGAATCAGGAACTTATATTCCATTTATGGAAAGTAAAATTGACGAGGAGAGAGATGCACCTGACTCTGACTAGAAATCCTAGTGGGCACAATTTGGTCGAACGGTAATTGAAGAACATTTAACGTACTATATTGTTTTAACTCAATGTCATCCATACTCTGTTAGACCATAGTGTGCCCACAGACATAATATAGACATTGTGTGGAAATGATATAAAATGTTATGGACTTCTCTGCATGGCATCAGATCAACTTTAAAACAGCACCAAAGTGACGTTATGTTGATCCGACGCCGTGTGCCTGTAGGGTGGTGAGCCAATTTGCAAAACAAATCTTATCTTGCAGCAGCGCTTTTTTTAATGATTAACCATCTGAGGTTGTAGCATAAACACTTTCACACCCATCATTAAAATCAAGAATAGCCAGTTAAGATTGTGCTATCACACCTGCCTCCATAGTCAAAGTGTAGGCGTTTGAGACAATAGTTATTGTAAAGGGAGTGGTAAACCTTTTAAAATCGACCGTGTTTTAGATCAGCTAACAGATACTTGCTCATAATGATATTTTCCATATTGTTTGATGAACGACTAACACAACCAAATGCAGCGCAACTTGATGAGATATAAATTTGGTATAAAATGTATTATATGAGTAAAGCTAATCCTTTCTATCGTTATAATGATTAAAATAGTATTATTATAGCCAGCATGTATTAAAATAAGTACATATGTTTTGATAACACAGATCAGTTTTCCTTCTTATAAACTCTTTTTGCACTTTGTTACTTCATAAATTATGCTAGACCGAGTCTTTATTAAATGCTGAAGGGGTCAACATTTCGACATAAAAAATGAGTTATTGAACATTGCGATATCAATGCATTTAATGAGGAGTGATAAATTTACGCAGAACTGAAATTAACGTGTTTTTAATTAACGCAAAAAAATTCAATTCACGTTAATTAATGTACCGCGTTAATTTGGTGTAATAAGGTATGTTGACTTAGAAGATATGTTTAGACTACTGTACATTGTTTTATAACCCATCAAACGAAGTTTGGATGGTTATTGCTATCACCTTGTGGTGGTGGCTTGCTTTTTCTAAGAGCATGTTCCCGAAGTGCTACCATTTTAAATTTGGTACCAGCATGTGAGGCAATATTTTAGAAGGACTCACCAACAAGCATTTTTCCACTTAGTCCCGAGTTTTGGCAAAAAATAGATTTTTCAGAAGTGGAAACTTGTTTTGTTATTTCTAATATATACTATCTTTATTGATGAGTACAATTAAGGTAGCATCAAATATATATTTTCCTTTTTTCAGATTGATGAACCCAAACCAGGGCAATCAGTACCAAAGAAAAAATATCTGATTTTCTTCTTTGGCACTCATGAGACGTAAGTATATCTGTATTTTTAAGATAGTGGCAATTAATTATTAAAAGGAGCCTTTGGGTCACCTCCAACTGCATTCAACTTACTATAAAGATACAGGGCTCGAAATAACAGCCGTTCATCACTGTGGAGGAGAGATTTTTCAGAATATTTTCAGCCAAGTTGGCTGAAAATATTCTGAAAAATCTCTCCTCCACAGTGATGAATGGCTGTTATTTCGAGCCATGGATACAGTAATGTTTCTTTTGTGCAACTGTTTATTTTTATATAAAAGAAACACATCCTGTTATTGGGAGCAACATCAACCACTAAATAACTAATTTTTAAGCCTCCAGTAGTTGATATGAGAGCAATCACTGTGAATGATTATTAACCTGAAGCTATGCTCAGAAATCACTCCCCCCACAATGATTACTTGCTCTAATTTTGACCACTATCTCATCTACTTTTTTGTTTTAGAGGTTTCTTAGCTGCCGATAGTTTATTCTCGTATGAAAAATTCAAAGAAAAATTTGATAAGCCACTTAAAAGAGTTGGTTTTGCTGAAGCTCGTCGTGAAATTGTTGAAGATCCTACTGTAGTTCATGTTCCACCACCAAGGTTTGAATTTATGTGTGGATAAGTTTCTCTCCTATTTTTTGTAAGGAAGTCTTCAAAATTCACTATGGCTATCACTCATGGAGGCATGCGTTCGAATATAATTTTCAGCTGGATTATGTTAAAATGCACTCCTCCACAGGTAATTGCTGTAGTGAGTTTTGAGGACTGAATCTTTCATAACATAATGCGAAGTAAGTACGCATTAGCTGTGCAGACAGGTCGAGCCAAGCCTGAAATTAACTGTTGGGCATCACCTGTGTTAGAGTATGGTTTCTGACTTTGCAGCTGAAAACTATGCTTAAAAAACACTCCTTCACAGGTGATGTCCAGCAGTTATATTTTTCAATCTGCTCTAATACACCTTATTTTGTTACGTTATTCCCTATACATTGGTTGAAATAAGACATTGCGAAGAAGTGATTTTCTCCACTGATTTCGACCACTGCAGTAACATAGATCAAAATGAGCATAAACAGTATCTGTGAGGAAGAGTAAAAGAAAGAAAACAAAACAAATAAGTCATCCGATATGTAATATGCATATTTATTTATCAAGCCTGAATATAACTGCTGGACATCACCTATATGGAGGAGTGTTTTTTTAGTATACTGTAGTATAGACTTTTCAGTTATTCAGACACTGCTCAATACAACTATTGCTATTGTTTTTGTCCCAAGTAAGGTTGTGCACTTCAGCACAAACTTATTCTCAATTCGCTCCCCATGGATAAGCCCAAATCTATCAAAACATTAACCCAGTAGGACTGTATTAAATTCGTCCCACAGCTTTTCTAGGATGCTTGCTTACACAAACCAAACCTGATGGCTTGGTTCCAATCGAGCCATGCATCCTTTTGGATAATACAGATGTGCACCCCCTATCATATCATATCATACAGTATATCAAATCAACGATATTGTTGATTGTAAAACTTGATTTATTTCAACCAGTGTGCATGTCTGAATATAACTGTCAGACATTTGTGGAGAAGTGTTTTAGCATTCTTGCAGTTGAAAGCTACTAAAATGCACTCCTACGCAAGTGATGTCTGACAGTTATTTTCAGATGATAATGTATTTTAGTATGTACCTGTTTTAGTATATTTATATGTGTGTTCAATATATTTTCTTTCTAATGTCCAGCGAACCTGAAGAAGAAGAAGAGGAAGACTATGCACAAGAACAAGATGGTGAGGATGAAGATGATAAGCCATTGAAAGCTAAGAAGAAAAAGAAAGTTAACAAAAAAGTAATCAATTTTATTGTCATTTGTGACAGAAACTTGAATTGATACTATATCATTGTTATTGCCAGAGTCTGTAACCTCTAGAGAAGTAGGGGGTTCTAAACGTAACCATCCAAATCATTTTTTGTTATGGTTTATTTTATCTGAGAGAGTGAAATACAGAAAAATAAATCTGTGCCAGAGCTTAAACCGTATGCAATCAATTGGTTTATTTGTCACAGAGAAATCAACCAGGTGTTGGCATATAATTCTATTTATCTCATTTTATTGTAGAAAGAAAGTGGTGGAACAAAGAGAAAAAACCAGAGTCAAGAAGTGAGTCCGTTAATAATATCCAGTGGTTGAAATAACAGAAAATAATCTCTGTGAAGGAGGGATTTCTGAGCATTGCTTCAGGCTAGAAAGTCTGAAGCATTGCTCAGAAATCACTCCATAGTAATTATTTACTCTTATTACCAAGAAATGCCAATAACAGTTGTTGAAATAAGAGCAGAAACGCTGTGGAGGAGTGTTTTTTTATCATAGCTTCAGGTTTTTCGAACATCATGCAAAGAAATTTGATTTGCTTTTGAAATTTCAGTTCAGTGGTCGAAGTAAACACTGGAGGGTGGATTTTTTAGCATAGGTTCAGCCTATATTATAGCCTGTAAATCTTTCCTCAGTGATTATTTGCTCTTATTTTGACCACTGCACTAATCAATTCTCTGCCTACAAACAAAACTTTTATTTGGAAAGCTCAAAGAGTTTATTTATGCTATATGGTTTTTATAGTTTTTGGATATCTGGCCATATTCAGATCATCGAGTTATGCAAGATCGAGTGATTTTCAAAAGCTGTAAACAAACCAGTTCTGTGTTCTATATAAGTTGTAGTGAACAAAGAAGTAAATAATTGTTGTGATTAGTCAATCCTCCACAATGATTATTTGTTTGTTTGTACTTTGAGCACTACTATTTAATAGAAATCAAGCCTGAAAATAATGACCAGACTTTGCAGCTATAAACTATGCTCAAATAATACTGGTCCACAGGTGGTTACTAGCAGGTAATTTCAGGCTTAACAAATTATGTCTTATTTCAATCCGGGTTACTACTGTACTCACTGACAAATTTTTATTGTAGAAAAAAAGTAATAAAAAAGTGAGAACTGTAAAATCGTTTGAAGAAAAATGGAGTGACTCTGATGATGAGGTACTCCGTATTGATGAAGGAAATAAAGCAAAATCTGAAAAAGTAAGTACTATAAATTTTTATAGCAAAGACCTGTTCAAAGTCAGCAAAATAATGTTAGAACGACATTCAAAGTACGTTGTTCTAATGTTATTTTGCTGGCTTTGAACAGGTTTTTGCCGGCTGGACAAGAAACGTTCTGATAAGTTCCTCAACCTTTATACTTGATATCCAGATGTTAGTTTTCAGCAGCTGTCAGATTTTAGTTTTCAGCAGCTCATACACTGAAGACGGAAAAACAAACCAGATCCTTTGATCTTTCTAGGATAACACCTTTGATGTAAAAATTTATGTGAATAGACAGACCCAAATGCCTATTTCAACAAAGCACCGAATTGTTACGAATATAACGGCTCTCCATATTTTGATAATTTCTCGAGTTATTACTTGAAAAATAGTTATAATAGTCTCGTTTACTTCTGTATCAAAACATTGCGACCAGGCTTCCTACCAAAACACCGTCTGCACAAATAATGGTCACCAATCTGGTCAGATCCTCATACGTAGCAGGGACATTAATGCTGTAATGTCCCTGCACGAAGAAAGGATCGGTTCTCAGCCATTTGTTTTATTCAGTTGATTAAGACAGCCTTTGTACCGAAGTAACCAGTCAATTGCAAGCTTGTTTAGGGTGAAAATCTGGTCCACATATACAAATCTCAATAATATTAGAGAGATCAGCAGACCTTTGAATCCACGCCCGGCATTCCCTTGTGGAGAAGCATCTTTGGTGACTAATTTGCAACCTGTTGGCTACAAATTAGCCTCCAAAGATGCTCCTTCACAGGGGAATGTTGTTGTGAGTTCAGAGACCTGAGAGATGGTAGATAAGTGCTATGGAGGAGTGTATCATTAGTATAGTGTCATACTTTGAAACTTGACTACACTCTGCCATGCTTATCTGCTGTAATTAGTTGGAATTCTGATACTGGTAAATAACACATGTGAGAGGATGTTGAATTCTCCACAGAGCTTATCTGCAGTTACTCGGAACTTGTATATGCGTAAAGAACATATAGGTGAGGAGTTGACACTAGTGTTTATTTTAAGCTTTGATTTATTCCCTAGGAAGACGTAGTAGAAGAGGAGGAAGAAGAAAGTTATGAAGATCCTTCAACTGCAGAAGATTCTAATGATGACGAGTCCGCTGATGTAAGTTGGCAATTGATACCATAAATACCTGTTTGAATGCCCATTCCATGAATACATCTTCTGTTTAAATGACCAGGGTAGAATCTTACGCATTTTATTTTAAGAACTATGAATGGGCGATAACATGCAGCTTCCAAATGAATGCTGCTCCCAAGCGCTGTAAAATATTTAAAGTAAGCACCACTTCCAAATAGGCATCGTACCTTTCTAAGTTATTTTTTGCTTTTCATTTGTAAGACAACCGTGGTATTATAAATAGACCCTTAACTAGTGTTTCAAATGTTTACCGTTTACATAATAAGTTTTAGAAGGCTTTTTAAACATGTTATAAGCAATTCAATGATGGCATGTACAGTTGTTGAATTTGAGGTATGTTACCAAGTTGGTTTTCAGATTTCTCAGAGTGAAAATTAAGGGGTTACCATTCACATGTTGTTAGCCATTTTCCCAGTAAAGCTAAGCATTTTCTGTTTTTTTTTTTATTCGGCTTTGCAAAAACTCACATTGTTTTCTAACAGTAAACAGCTTTGCTATGCAGTTTGAGTTTCATAATTCGAACCTTGCTGCTATCCGCATTGTTATTCCAATTCCAACAAAATTCATATCAACCAAAACAGAATTCTTTGTGGTTCAATGTGTAGGCTGGCTAGTTTTCTTTCCTGGCATGTTGTATTGGTTATGAGAAGAGAGAATGACTGAAATTATTTGTTTTGATTTTAAAATGGAAAAAGGTGATGACTGATGTTCAGTGTAACTCAGTTTGCCTTGGAGATGATCCATAAAGAATGGAATTTTCCTTCTGAGATTGTCAATGATTGAAATGAGACATTGTATGAAATAAGAGCATATAAACACAGCAGAGGAGTGATTTTTTAGCATAGCTTCAGATATGCTTAAAATCCCTCCTCCACAGTGATTGTTCTTATTTCTAACACTGAAAGATTAAAACCCCTGATTTTGAAATATAGTATTTATTTCACTGCTGTTGTTTTTCAGGATTATAAGCCCAGTGAAGGAGAGGTAAAGACAAAAAAGAAGGAGCCTGTAAAAAAACGAAAACCAGCCTCAGAAAGAAAACCAAAAAAAGAACCAGCTGAGAAGAAACCAAGAAAACCAGCTAGTGAAAAGAAACCGAGTAAACCAAGAGTAAGGAAACCACCGAAACCAAAAGTTGCTGTTGATAATGATGGTGCAAGTAGTGTGAGTGCTGTCAGTTCAAGCGACGATAGTAGTGGTGATGAAGAAATTGAGCAATTGAAGAAAAGACTCTTCAAACAAAATGTAAGCAAGCCTTAAAGATAATGGTCAGGCATCACCTGTGTTGAGTACTCAAAAAAACACTCCTTTACATGTTATGTCCGACCATTATCTTGAGGCTAACATCTTCACTGCTGACTTTGAACAAGTTTTTCCCCACTGGGTTTTTCCACGCATTGATATTTTTCTGTATAGTCATAAACAGTGGAAATTGTTCAAAGTTTTTTTGACTTGTCATTTCCTTAAACTGTATGATGATTTATTCCAATAAACGATTTTTTTTCTTGAAAAATAACAATGTTTTGACTTTACATACAGGGCTCTGAATTCAGGAGACTAATTTTCAGCCTTTTGGTTTTAGTCTCCAAAGTTGCTCCTCCACAAAGAAATGCCGACTTGAATTCAGAGGCCTGTACATGGTTTTATGAATTCACAAAAAACAACACTTTTTTTGAACTGTATATTATACCATAAAAAAATAATATTTTGATAGATTTTATAGAACAGTCATTTGCTAAGAAGTTTGCCATTGATTGGTTTGCTTTTTGCAAGAAACAAATCAATTTCAAGAATATTGAAATACTGTTTACCGGTGTGCAAATATATGTGTATAAAGTCCATTCCTAGTTCACAGTAAAGACACTACAACAAGATTTTCAACATTGTTCTAGCTTCTTTACTGCCGACTTGAAGCAAGTTTTTCCCTACTGGATTACAGCAAGTAATACTTTTCATATGATCCCTGCCTTATAAATTAGGTTGACTTGACTGAAGAAGAGAAAGCTGCACAGGAAAAGAAGCGGGAAGAGGAACGACTGAAAGCAGAGGAGAGAAGAAAAATACAAGAAGAAAGTAGACTTAGGAGAGAACAAATGAAAAAAGAACGTGAAGCAGCAAAGAAAAAAGCAAAAGAGTATACTTTCTTTCTTTTGTCAATATATTTTATGTGTTAATGGGGAACTGGGGCCTGTATAATTAACTTGGGCTTGTATTAAAGATATTGCAAAATGGTGTCATATGCTAAAGAAATAACTATGAGTATTTTCTTGCAATCCCAGTACAAGTTAGTGGGCAAAAGCATGGTCAAAGTCTGCAGTAAAGACGCTAGAATAACGTTTACAACGTTTGTTCTAGCGTCTTTACTGCTGACTTTGAAAAAGTTTTTGCTCACTGAGAAGTCATGATTTTGAAATCAGTAATGACAGTATTTAAATTTATAAGAGCAAATAATTGCTGTGAAAGAGAGTGATCTTTGAATATAGCTTCAGGTGGAAAAGCTGGTAAAGCTGCACTAAAAAATTCCTCCTCTACAGTGATTATTTGCTCTTAATTTGAACACTGTAGTGGAGGAGTAATTATCTAACCATTCTGCAAAAACCTGTTCAAAGTCAGCAGTGAAGATGCTAGAACAACGTTTCAACATTGTTTTAGTGTCTTTACCGCAGACTTTAAACAGGTTTTCGTCTACTGGGTAATCTTGTTTCATTGTTTCAAGCGCACTGAATATAATAATCCAGAGGGCAAAAACTTGCTCAAACTCTGCAGTAAAGACGTTTTCAACATTGTTCTAGCGACTTTACTGCTGACTTTAAACAAGTTTTTGCCCACTTGAAATTTAACTCTATAGAACAGTCAATCTTGTTGAATTTATAGGGAAGAATCGGACAAATCGTCTGATAATGACGACAATCATGTAAGTGAAGATGAAGAAACCAAGAAAGCTAGAGAAGAAGAACAGCAACAAAAGAAAGAAGAGAAATCGAAGGCACAACTTCAAAAGAAAAAGGCGAAAGAAGAACGAAGGGAAAAAGAAAAGCTGGCAAGAAAGAAAGAAAAAGAAGAAAAAGAGCAACGAAGACAAGAGAGAAAAGAAAAAAAGAAGTATACTTGATTTTTTTTTGTCTAGTTGACTTGTAATACTAATCATATTTTTGCAGCATTATTATAATATCATACTTTAATGTCGGAAACTTTCGCAGGTGTTTCACGGGAAGAAACTTTCGAGTGGAAGTATTTCACAAAAATTTGCGGACCTTCTTTCTTTCCGCGAAAGTTAAGTAGAAGATAAATAAGTGTAACCGGCACTGTCATATTTAGACCATTATTTTAACCAAAGTAAATAAGTGTAACCGACACTGTCATATTTAGACCATATTTTAACCAAGGTAAATAAGTGTAACCGGCACTGTCATATTTAGACCATATTTTAACTAAGATAAATAAGTGTAACCGGCACTGTCATATTTAGACCATATTTTAACCAAGGTAAATAAGTGTAACCAGCACTGTCATATTTAGACCATATTTTAACCAAGTGTAACGGGCACTGTCATATTTAGACCATATTTTAACCAAATTTAGACAAATTAGTTGTATGTTCTTGGAAATTATTGAACTCAAATTTTGGCTCTTACTAACTTGTGGTTGATAAAAGAAATACTTTATTCTTTTTTCCTGGTATATCAAGAAGGCTACATGGGATTAAAAGTTACCCGAAGTAAATCTGTAAGAAGTATCGCACTGGTTAAAAATTTGTTCAAGTCTGCAGTAAAGATGCTAGAATAACGTTAAAAACATTGTTCTAGCATCTACTATGGACTTTGAACAAGTTTATCCCACTGGGTTTTCTACAAAGGAGACTTTTCTCTGATTGGTTGATTATGTGTTCTTCACCACAGATAGAATTTATGTTCATGTGTTGTTTATTACAGAGAGCTTGTTAAGAAAGAGAAAGAGATAAAATCAAAGAGTGATGAAAAGAAACCAAAATTAACAGACGAACAACGTAAGGAAAAACATGAAAAAGCTAGTGAAGCTTTTCAACGAATAGCAGCAGAGAGTAAAGGTGAGGATATACCCTACAGACACATGACGTCAGATCAACGTTGAAGCAACATCAAAACGACGTAATGTTTCGACGTTGCTACGACGTGTACCCACTTGGTAGGGTGGCCCACTAAATCCACTGATTCAACCAGAATTACGTTTGATTGGCATTTCAGTTGAATTAGTGGACGCTTTAATCAAACCTGCTTATGACCAGGTTGGATTCATTGAATCGTGTTGATCTGCTTGTTTTTTTTGCTTTTCTTCGCTCTGATCAAACTATATTTTTATTTACTACCTAGCTCCTGTATATTACTAATTGTTGCTTATTTTGTATTTTTTTCTTTTAAATAATATTGCATAATTTGCATAATATTAGTAATAATAATTATAAACATTTTTGTACTGTATAATTTCCAAGGACTTTTATAGAAATATTAATAAAATTAATAAACTAATTGAGACAATAAAAACAACTTCCAATGAAATAGAACTTAGTAACCAAATAATGAAAACGAAAGTAAAAAAAAAAAAAAAAAAAAAAAAAAACATTAGGAATTGTTAGGTTATTACAATGATTACGGTTAAGAACTTAAGGGACCATCTCCAAAATTCGTTACCAGGGGAAGAGTGCTGAATCAATTGCAAGCTCATTGACTTAACACTATTCATCATAGATTATTTTTCTCAAATTTATTGAATTTTACTTATTTAAAGCTGATAAGATATCTGCTTTTGGTAACGAATTTTGGAGATGGCTCCTAAGTAGACAAGGATTTTGAGTGAAAGGAAGAGTGAAGCTGCATTCTAATGCTGCTGTCACCATTTTAATGCCGCTGTCATCAAAAATGCCTACTTACCTTTTACCTTGCTTATTCGTATTCATCTTGAGTAATAAAGACAAAAACAAACTGAACCAACCGATCCGACTGAAAGGCATTGTTTTGCACAGCAGAGTGATTTGTTGGATCAGTTGACTTGGAATGTCGAAACAAATGTACCCTTATTTTGTTTGTGTTTTCGATTTTTGCTTATATTTTACAAAATGTTTGAAATAATGCACAACGTTGTTGGAAGGTTAGCATTGGAAATAAGAGCAAATAATCACTGTGGAGTAGGGTGATTATCGCTTCAGGCTAGCTGAAGCACATAGTTTTTATTTGCTCTTATTTTGACCTCCCAGCCGGCAAAAACCTGTTCAAAGTCAGCAAAATAACCTAACGTTGAAATTTCCAGCTCGGCTACATGTAATCTCATTTTACGAATTACAAACATTTGGTGCCAGTCTGAAATTTGCTTCTTAGCTGTATTCTTCCAGGTAATCGACCCCTTAGACTAAAAAAAAACATTTCTTCACAGGTGATTTCTAGAAATTGTATTTAGGCATGATACTATATTTTGGTAAATCTCTCTATAGAACTAACTGTCGGAGAAAGATTGGAGCAACTTGAAGTTGAACTTAGGAAAACGTTATCTGTTAAAGATGCGGTATGTATTTGAGTCCAATACCTTCTGAGAAACCAGATTTACAGAGAATAATGCTAATACATTGCAAGCTTTTTGACTAGCACATCTCCCAGTGGGCAAAAACTTGTTCAAAGTCCGCAGTAAAGGTGCTAGAACAAGGCAAATTACTATGGTTACTGAATAAACATAAACAATGGTACTCTATCATCACTATCTCCATGGTTTGTGCAGCAGGCAATTGGTTAGGGACTAGTCGTTTGGTTAATTTGTTCTAACTTCCTGCTACTTTTAACTTGTATTTTAGCTTTTTAGCGAGTTTTATGCTATTGTTGATTTTCTAAAAGTTAATAAGTGGAGGGGGTTGAAATAAGAGCGGACAGGTTGGAAAAATTTCCAAAAATTAGTAAGCCTCTACTCCCGCTTATTTGAGACTGCAGAGTAGACATTTTAGTAGACTTAAAGAGTTTAAAATTGAGTGAAATTAATCTACAATGAAGAGTGTTATGTCAACGAGCTTGCTATTGATTGGTTTCTTCGGTACAAAGAAACCAATCAATCACAAGAACGTTGACTCAGTACTCTTCTCTACAAAAAAAAATCAATTTAAAGGCATGATAGTTTGATTTCGTTATTTTAGGATCACGATAAATGCATCAAAGTGTTACAAGATATATCCGCGTTAAATCTGACACCTGAAATATTAATAAAAAATAAAACGATTATACCAACTATGAAAAAGGTAAACAGATAATAGTCCACAATCGTACAATTTGATTGGTTACTTCACATGATATAAACCAATCAATTGTATGTAAGTTCGTTGGTTTAATACCGCTTTATTTTTGTGCGCTCAGAATTTGCAAATGGAATCTTAACAACTTTGCAATTAGCTCTCTGTATGTGCTAAAATTAATTTCACATTCTTGGACTGTTTACGTATAGCTTCCATATGAGTGGACAATCACTGTAGAGGAGTGTAGCATAGGTTTAGGCTTTATAAGAATTTGCAAATGGAATCTTAACAACTTTGCAATTAGCTCTCTGTATGTGCTAAAATAAATTTCACATTCTTGGACTGTTTACAGTATAGCTTCCATATGAGTGAACAATCACTGTAGAGGAGTGTAGCATAGGTTTAGGCTTTGTAACTTGAAGCTGTCTTCAACAATCACTCCTCCACAGTGGTCATTTAGTCTTATTTCGACAAATGATACTTCCACACGCTTTATTAAAGTGGTTGGGGTTGAAAGGAGTTGAAAAGTGTGTAGTGTCTCTGTGAAGAGGGTTTTGTTCTGATCACTTATATCTTACATTGCTCCCCAGACCACCGTTAGTTTGTGCCTGCGGCTATCGTTGGACCTATGTTTATCATTTGGTCAGTTTTTAGGGAGTTAATAGACCTGGGTTTTTTCTTCTCTTTTTTATCCTGTTTTTTTATTAATTTGGACAAACCCTGCATGTCTTTTTTCATCTACAGGTTAAAGCATATAAAACAAATCAAAAAGTAAGCGAGAAAGCTGCACAGCTATACTACCATTTTAAAAGTTTATTTGCTATCGGTGGAACAGGTTAGTTGACTAATCATTCAGAAGAAGTTTAAAACTTATCCCAGTGGCCACCACAACACCAAAACATTGATTAAAATGTGATTACACATAATTCCAATGTCGTTTCACCACTGCAGAGATTGCTAGTATGGTTGAATCTTTTAATGAGTCAAATATCTTGCAATTCATTGCTTTCTTTGAGGTGAAGAAACCAATCAATCAAATTGCAAGGTCGTTGATAAACCATTATTTATCTGATTCTAGCTTTGTTAAATCTATCAAAAATTACGGTTTTTGAAGTATACTTATGCAAATAGCTATTTCTTCAATTATTTGGCAATATGGGTGCACTTAATACCGGTGGTCGAGATGAGATCAAATAATTACAGTATGGTGTGGACCCCCTGAATTTTTAAATTCTGCTTTGAAAGTAACTTAACAAAAATTATTATTCAGGAGGTTATTTTCTTACATATTTTAAAAATCTGCATCATACTTTTGTGACTTTTTGCC
>JAULBZ010001714.1:0-21019 GCA_032360805.1 Neoturris breviconis | reverse complement strand
AATCTCTCCTCCACAGTGATGACCGGCTGTTATTTCGAGCCCTGCGATATAATTTTTCCCTTGCATATATGTGCATGTCATTGACCAATTCCCTGATCCCTGGGTATACCATTTGTACATTTGTAGAAGAGCAGAAACAAACAGTTTGTTAGACATGACTCATAAAGATGTAAGTGATGCTTCATATGATTTTGCAAGAACAAAAAGTATAACAAGAGGTGGCTATCCATCGACACTTGTTTCTTGACGAACAAACCCACACCAAGTATACCAAGTAAGATATTGCCATGGATGACTCTTGTTGTAAGAACCTTGTTTTCAGATATATAAGAATAGGGGCTGGTTAATTTTCCTGTGTGACAGATCCGTCAGGAGGCAGGACTTGGTGGACACTATGGGGAAAAATAGTTTTATTTGCCAGAGGGGGAGTTAATTTTCCTGGAAGAAGAGTTTGTTTGAAGGGGACCAGGGGGTGGAGGACATCGTGAAAACATTTTATATGACACATTTGACAAGCTAAAAGAATGTATAGACTTACAAATTTTTGTGAGGCAGCTTCCTCTAAGAATTTTTGAGCAGCTTGTAGTTCATTTTGATCTAAAATAAACCGTGAATTAGTAATCAAAGGTACGGTATTGAAAGTAGCCCACCAAACTGTAGCCTACCAAACTAAGTGACCTACAATCATGTGCGAATTATAGATGTTTTACAAAATTTGATGTAAAATACAATCCACAAGTAAAAACATAAGTAATTAAAATTACGTCAGGAATACACAAAAGATATATCTGAGATTTATTCAGTAGACTTAAGACTTAGAATCTAAGGTCTTTTTGCAAAACCGACAGTTTCTAGCAGCCTAGACCTGCGTTGCAAACTTTGTATTGACGTATTGGGTGCATGGGTCTATTACATTTACGACTGTAAGGATTGTAAGGGGTAGATGAATGAATGAATCTGAGTTTACATCTTTAATAGGAAGGAAACAGGAAATAATCTAAAATCTGAGGGCACTGTCTAGAAATAACCAAAAGGGAAACAATATAATAAAAAATATGTGTCAATTTAGAGGTTTTTATTGAAAAACAGCGCATTTCCCTTGAATCTGAGAATATCAGGATTATGGACACTTTTGTGTCATAAAATTATTCTGAGCGGGAGTTTATGAATGAATGGGAGAACGAGAGACACATGGTCACTGTGGAGGAGGGCTTTTTGAGCACTGCTTTAGGCTTTGTATCCTGAAGCAATGCTCAAAAATAACTCTTCCACAGCGATTATTTGCTCTTTTTTCGAACACTTTGAGGGTTGGAACATATTATGGCATCTTTAAAAATGTACTTATCAAGCTGTCTGTGTATCAAGAAATTGTAGCTAGCTAGCTAGAGTATAACATGATATGTCAAATGTCATTCTGACGAGCATTTTGAGCTTTTATTTGAACCTTATGAAGAATGCGACTATTCCGAAACGGAACGTGTGGGATATCAGAGGCCCTGCGGCAAAGTTAACCTCCCATTTTATCTTGAGAACCAAACATGCCGAATACTTGAGATTTTGCTTTAAATTTGCTTTCCAAAAATATATATGTTTAGGAAAATTATGCAGAATGCAAGCTACATTGTTTTTTTTAAATATCCATTGTCTTTTTGCGATAATTGCATA
This sequence comes from Neoturris breviconis, assembly GCA_032360805.1. Classification (NCBI taxonomy): domain Eukaryota; kingdom Metazoa; phylum Cnidaria; class Hydrozoa; order Anthoathecata; family Pandeidae; genus Neoturris; species Neoturris breviconis. Next base: position 19,354 of record JAULBZ010001714.1, on the reverse strand, counting down.
ATTTATAATGAAAGGAAGTTGTTATTTGAACTCTAAGAGTAAAAAACTATGCACAGAAAATAATTTATAGCAAATTAGCAAAAATAAGTTGTCAAAAACAAGGTACATGTACCTGAGAACTCACATTCGGCATAACTTTTTTGGATTTTTTTTTTGCCAAAATTTCCGTAATAAAAAAAAGTATGAAAAGTCCCAAAGTTTCAGCTGCATAGCATAAACAGTTCTAGAGACTTATAAAAAAATTCCGGCAGGAGGAGAGGGGAAAGCATTTCGCTTTCTAACGCTTATATAAGCTTTGAATTTTAAAAAATGTATAAGTTTTCATATATCCATGTTGATTCAGGAGATAAAATGCCTTATTTAAGTTCATGTGGAACAAGGCTGATTTAAAGGAGAACGAAGGTCTGGAAATTATTTTCTGAATTTCAGTCTGAAATGTCTAAAAATTCATAAAATATCATTGAATTTAATCAAACATTTAAAAATCGCAACAAAACCCTGATATTTGCCTGTGTATTTGCCATCAAAATCGCTCATGGTCATCACCATATGAAATTTTCGTTACCATGGTTTTAAACACAAAAGGACATCACATGTCCTACATGATAATATTAAAAACAAAATGTCTGTTGGAAGTCATACTGTACATGATGAAGTTCTAGATCATCAGAATTCTTCTACTGAAATGAAGATAATTCTTATTCAGATACCGACAATTTTGATGGGAAGTGGTGTGGCTACCCTTGTGGACCAGAATACTCTAGAGGGGAGCTTGCAAAATCAGGAATTATCGTCGAAAAAGAGGAATACAGTAGTCAGTAGTTAGCTAGTGATAACCTTACACTGGTGTACTTGTGGACATGGTTCGATGATGCCATCTTCAATTGAGTCAAAATGCTGCACTGAATTTGCACCTCTCACCGTTCTTGATATTCCATCGGAGGAAAACAGAAAATATACGTCCTTCGCAGGCAATCAGCCATTAATTATACTTACAAAATTCATGTTGATACCCCCTGTTATATTAAAAGAGCACTCTCACAGATGTCGATTTAAATATCACGCATTTTTTTCAGTTTGTTGTCATAGAACGAGAAAGGAAATTTTTCCACTTAGAAATGCTTTCAAATCCACATAAACAGTCACACTTGCTTTCAATTTTTGTTGCAAAATATCTAGTGACTTTATCTAGTTACTTTAGCAATGTAAATGTTATATTACAACTTTCTTTAAGAGAAATAACTGAAAAGGAAAGAAAAACTTCACCCTGAAGTCGGTATCTCGTATGTTTCTTCTTAATTTTTTGTGTCAGCAAACACTTCATTCTTTAAAAACATCGCCAACGTGTTCACCAACAACAACTTCATCTATTTCAGTATTTTAAATAAAGTTTTCTTTGTATTTATAGCACGCAGTTACAAAAAACTTCTAACACGATCAGCAAAACGACCACACAGAACGACCGCTGTGTTAACATTGTCGAAGAAATAAAATGTTCGAAAAAGTACTGACCATACCGTGTTTATTATGTAGCATAGAAATTGATTATAGAAAGTTTATGCTCTGTTTGCATTGAATATATAATTATGTCTGCGTCAAATTTTAAATGTTTGACAAAAAAATATTCAAAAAAATCGTGTTTAATATTTTCAGAAAGTCTAAGATTAGTAGTGTTTAGTAACGTCTCCAGCGAATGCATAACAACTTTCAATCAATGAGTTAGTTACATAATATTTTCAGAAAGGAAACAGTGTAAACCAACTCTTATGTTCGATTATGATTCAGCGTTCAGTATTTGTTAGACAGGTTGTTTATTTCCTTCATATCTTCTTTTTCAAAGTAAGTTATCGTCACAGAAAAGATAAAGGGATACTAAATCAATTGTTAACTACACGCAGAACAAAAACTACAAGTTCATTTACATTAGTTGCATGTTTCTTTAGTATATATTCAGTCAGCTTTTGACCATGTTAGATCAAATGTGTGGCTTCTAGTGATAACGATCTTGACTCCAACCGTCTACAAACCTTGTGGACATTGTTCGATAATATTAAAAAATATGAAAATCAACTGTCGAAGGCCCCTACTCTACCTGAGGCCAGAAAGAAGAGCATTTGTTCAAAACTGTCCCCAGAGACGAGTGTAGCTACGCCTTGTTGGTAGCTGACCTTTCTGATATTATACCAGTCTAAATTTGATAGCCACGCTTGACGTTAATGTTATCGGTAGCAACATGATCAGTAATTGTGGCCCCTAATGACTAATTAGGCACTGGACTGTGCGAGGTTGAGGTTCATTCTCTAGAATCAGCTAGCTAGCTAGCTAGCTACACAAGGAACAAGCAAATAAAAATATTAGTTATATTAATACTTATACAGAGACACCAAGAAACATATATCAAAATAAATTTCGTGTATTAGTCACGTAGCTATACTCATAGCTTTTTATATTTCCCGCATCAGCGCGACAAAATTTACCCTTTTAAAATGGGTCTTTTTTCGGGCTTCAGGTTGCAGAAGAAGAAAAGACTGAAACTATTTACCTGGTGACACAGTGGCTTCTAAAACCTTTTTTAAATCCATAGCTAGCAAGTAAAGTAGCAAGTGACAGAGCAACGTCAAATGTGTAAAAACGTGCTTTCGATTCGGGACCTCCCTCGCGTAGATAGCCTTCGCCAGTTGCTTTCCAGACTGCGCACGGGTCTAGTACGTCATTTCGCGCCTAATCTCAAGGTGGCGTGAATTTACCAGACCAGATTATGTGGTCATTCATGATTCGATTTCATTGAACGGGGGTAAAACGCGAAGCCTTTTGGTGGCAGACTAGGCTAGATTGCAATTTTATCTTTCAATTAAAATGTCTCTTCTTCATGAGGCAAATGTGAAATTTCAAGCTAGTGTGTGGCAGTGGCTGGAGTATCTAATCTTTTCGTAGGTCTCGTAGTAGGTGTGTACGTACGTAGGTAGGTAGCTATAGTATTCCCGATATTGAATAATTATATACTGTGTGTTGCATGAACCATTTTTTCAAATAATTTTCTTTTATAGGGTTCTTCATCAATCATTATAATTGTTCCATGCCATTTGGTTTTTCCACCGAGGTCGTCTAGCTGACACAATCGGCTGCAAAAATAGCAACAAATCACTTATTGTCTTTTCTGGTCTGTATATTTAACTTACACACGTGCTTCCGAACTATGACCACAGCATAAAGTATGGCGTAATAATGACATAATATAATTAGTTAGCTTATTTATTTATTCCCATTCATTTCTTAGGTGTACTCGGATGTACAAAAACGTCCATGGTGTACTGTGTTGTAAACCACACTATAAGCCCCCCGAACCATCCTCCCCCCCCCCCCCCCGTTTATAAGATACCCACTATACTTACTGTACAAACATCATAGTCATAAGACTATGATAACAATAACATTTCGAATAGAAGCCCCTCCGCCATAGACTTATATTTGGTCAAACTATTACTTTCGCTTTTATTTTAAAGAGCTGCTAACATACAGTGGATCTCTATGAAGCGGCCACTATTTGGGCCACGGAAAAAGTGTCCGTCTTCTTAACAAAGAGTCCACCTTATAGCGACTTTGTCTAATATCACCAATAAATGCTCACTTGAACCAGAAAAACATGGAAAATCGCTATAATAGACGGTGTCCAGATGGCCTTCTCCGTTCATAGGGCTCAAAAGTAAGAAATAGACCTATTTACCGATAGCGACAACATCTTACTTTGTCTGGGTGCGTTATAAAGTGCACAGTTACTGTAAAATAGAATAGAGGAGGCTATGATCTTGAAATTCCAGTCACATACAGACTTAATGGACCAAAAAGGACCATGGATAGACATAGAACTGGAGTGGTGAGAGTCTCTCTGGAAGAGGTTAAGTCTAAGGCTCTTTCCTTCGCGCTATTAAAGAGCCAAGAGGGCTTCAAGAAAATATGAAATAAGAACCCTGTGCGGTGCTGGTGGAGATTCTTAGCCTTATTCAAACTTGATAATAAGATGTATTATTCATATGATCTTGTTTCTATTGTTTGCGTATTAAACATACAGAATATAATAGATTAGATTTTCCTACAAATAAATGATATCATTTGACGAATAATTATTTGCTATGAAGGCGAACAGTGCAGAAAAAAGTTAAAAAAACAAAAAACATTTGAAAAACATGTGATGGCTACGGTAAACCGGTAAATGTGCTGAATGTATGAAGTAAATATCGTTAGATCTGAACTCAAAATAATAAAAATACATACTTCAAATTTCACAACTGTCGTTCTGGGAGTCCTATAGTATGTGTTTTAAACAGACAATGTACTGAGCAGATATGTCAGAAGACGTCCAGTGCAAGAGTAACCTAAATTCGCATCGAAAAAGCACAACATAAAAAATCGATAAAGAAATGGTTCACTTCATCCTTTCTCAAATTACAACAAACGTGTGACTCTTTGAATCGTACATGTTGTTTATGTAACAATCCATAGATATACGTATATTTTCGTATATCTATGAACAATCGAACAGTAAAATGTCTGGAAAATTTGTAAATCTTTACTCGTTCAACATATATTTTCTCGAAAATTGACTGGGAATTTATCGTCACGGGAATAGATACAGTCTAGCGTTCTTATGGTAGTAGTGGTAGCATTGACTAGGGTGCGAAGCCGTAAAATAATATTTTCCAGTTCTACTCTCTCCGCCCTACATTGAAGTATAAGTTCTTGGTATATTAGCGGAGCTTCGCTTGGTATATCAGCCGAGCTCTATATCATGCAAGAATTCGTTGCGGAAGGATGGAAGGAGACAGGATTGGTATTTCCTCTGCCGTTAGCGAGATTGAATAAATATATTAATAAACATTATTTTTTCAATGTCTGCTTTATTTAATAGAAGGAATTTAGCAGCAGGGCTTCTTCACTCTTGACGTTTAAATCGAAAAAAAAAGAAGCTCTTCTGTGTTTCGAAAAGGCAAGAAGCCCTGGGAATGAGGTTGGGAATTTAAGATGATAATTTATTTTTGAGTGCTACAAGGGTCTTCAACGAGTGTCCACTTTATGACTGTCTGCCTTATTATATATTTAAGATTTGAGCGTAAATCATTCCGGGCCTAGAAAAATGTCTATTATAATGAAGTGCCCGCTTTATGGTATGTCCGTTTTATATAGATTCCACAGGATGCTTTAATCATAGATATATCTATATCTATGCTTTAATGTTCTATTCTACGCAAGCTGGTTTCCAGTCCCTTTTGACTTTTTTTTATTTTTCTCGGACCTTATAGACGATCGTCTTTTCTGTAAGGTCTGAGAAAAATAAAAAAAGGGTCTGGAGACGAGTTTGCTATTCTACGCACATTTTTACAAAATATTGTTCTTTGGAGGGCGTTACGTATTTGCCCATATTAATGATTAATACATTAATACATAGCTCTATTCCATCTCCAAGGTAATTCAGTGGGCAAAAGCTGTTCAAAGTCTGCAGTAAGCACGCTAGGACAACGTCTTCGACGAGGTTCGGGTGCTTAATAAAACAGACTGTTTTGTTAGAGGCGCTAATAGATGGTACGCTTATTCAAGGAGGCACTTATTTAAAAATGTAGAAATTTGAGTGGGAGCCAACTCCGTGTATACGGTTTTGACCAAGATCATTTGGTGTGTCCGTCAGGGGGTCGAGCTCCGCAAGAGTCATTCTTTTTATTTGCTTTTACATGCATATTTGTATCTACGTTAATGTATCGACTTATCATAGATATACTTCTATATCTATGGACTTATACACGAAGTGCCAAGCTCGTCTTCCAGCCCCTTTTTAATTTAGGACCGAGAAAATCTTTAAAAAAGTCAAAAGGAGCTGCTCCAACCGTTTAAGCTATGTAGCTAAAATTTGAAGAAAAGAAAATCTAAAACATTATGCCGAATATTATTTATGAGCAAATCTTCAGGAAAATGTACCTTTTTGCCATAAATTGTACAGAAATCATTTGTTTCTCGTTATATAATTTTACTCTTAGAGTTCTAAAATAACTTCCTTTCAATATTCAAGACAATGAGTTTTATTTAAGAAGACAATAGATCTCACATTATGCACATCTTTCCCAAGCACATTTTTGGAAAGTAAATTAGGAGACCTATCTCCATATAAAATTTCAAGGGCTTGGCATGTTTGGTCCTCAAGATAAAGTGGGGGTGTTATTTACGAAAATGTCCAAACTTTTATTATTTTTAGTGACAAATCGAAACAATTGAATTTAAAGGTACAAAATCACCCTCAAATGTTTTTTTTTATAATTTTCCTTCTGTAGTCTAGATGAAAGTTCATATTGCTACTAACATATTCCGAAGATTTGACTCCATAAGAATGAATATTAGTGGAGATATAATTGATTAAAGTCGTAGGAAATTATGTATTTTCTATGCTCACTGTGTGGCAGCCATCTTGTTTGACAAACATTTTCTGTTTTCAGAGAAAAGAATTGCTTGTTTTACCACTTCTTGACATTTTTAGACTTTAAAATTTTCTGAGTATGTTCAGTGTGTGTCACTTATCCATTTGACATAGAAATTGAAAATTTGACCTTTAAGCAATTCTTTAAGTTACGGACAAAAAGTATAAAAGGAGGTGGAGGTGGCGTTTATAAAAAACCCCGGAATTTTCATTGTAAACATTTTTGTTCTTTACATGTATAGTTCTCCAATCTAGTTATTCAATCTAATAAAGGGCTCACAAAACCAACCTTACTGATCCATGTTGGTTGGTTGCAACAGGGCTTGATAAATATGAAAAATTCATAATATATCTACCGGTCATGGTTTATCAGAGAAATTTTACCTTACTTGTTCTATGCTTATCCAAACATTTATTCAAACATCGATATTTTTATGGGGCAGGCCTTTATTAAAAAATTAACATTATCATTTATGGGTAAGGCAATGAATCCACAGTGGCGTTACAAAAATTACACTTGTGAGAGGGTGTTCATTTGACCTGGGGCGTTTAATCGAAAACTTACGCTAAACGGTAAATCTGCTTAAACGTAGGATAATTTGATTTTGAACGAAAAATACTTATTGATAAATTTCCACGCATATATATGTGGTATGTATGTGTATTACTTGTCCTCTCGGAGTTTCTATGGAGCGGATTTTATTTTTGTGTAGGATATGTAAATAATTTTTAACTGTACATTTGTGTAATTTTAAGGAAACACTTGATTTCAGATTATTAATACTCCAATAGCAACTGTTGTTAATATATATTCACAGTGTGTACGACTACGTGTTATACCGGTCTATTTAGTAGTCTTTCACGCTGTGTTTTTTTATTCTGCGTGCTAGTTACAACCTATTGGACAAAATTATATCACCTTTGGGCTTGTATATTCGTAAACTTGACTGGCAACATTGTTATTGAGAGAAATGGGAATATTACTGCTGGTATTAGTTTTTTAAAATAAAAATCATAGATTACTCAACGCAATTAAGGAGGCTTTTACAGAGGAAAAAGACAATAAATTTGCAGATCTGATGACAAGTGTCCATTATTAAATGTCAATAGCGTTCCATGTTTTCTGCCATTATTACTTCTCAAAAATTTATAACTGATGACGTCACAATTTTCTAAAAACAAATTAAAATTATAAATTTTTGAGAAATAATAATTGCAAAAAATATGAAACACTGACAAAATTTGACAACAGGCTCTGTTTTTAAGACTTGCAAAAATATTGTCATTTTCCTTTGAAAAATCCTCCTTAATTGCGTTGAGTAATCTAAAGGCCGTTTTTTATTCGAAGGATTTTACTGCTCGGGCGGGAAAATACTGCGCGGAATTTATTTCGAGCATGCGTACTTGTGAAAAATCTAGATTTATTCACAAATACACATGCTCGAAATAAATTCCGCGCGCTGTTTTCCTGCCCGAGCAGTAAATATCTCCGAATGGAAAACGGCCTTAAAGCGGTATTTTGTCTTAGATTGCAGTTACGAGCATCTGTATAAGCATCAGTATCTTGTGATTAACTTTCGAAATTATACCCAGATGCCTAAATTTTTAAATCTACGGCATCTTTAAGGTGCTATGATCTGCGTTTGTTTACATTCGATTTTTGAAAAGCAAAGTCAATATATAACTCCTGTTTTTATCTAATATGCTCACAATGTAAAGCAGACCAAATTTATACTAAAAAAACGCCCAAATAATAATGTAAAGAAAAAGAAACTTTTCATCACTCATATTCATCTGCTGTGTAGCCTGTTGGCCAGGCTATCGCATTTGCATGTGGGCATCAGGCTGCATCATATATTCTTGCCACATTGTCAATAATGCATGTAGTTAGCCATATGCAATCTCTGCGAAGGTAAAATATCGGTAGGTGGAAAGATTTCTACAAATTAATAAGCGTCCGTTCTCCGCCCCCTCCCCCTCACCACATTTATATGATACTACAGGGTATCAAACAAAGAGCTGGTTTACATTGTTTTCATTTTGGAGACGCTATTAAAATGCTATTAATCGACTTTTGGCAAAAACATATATAATTTGCACCACACATATTTATATATGCAATAGAAACAGATAGCCTTTCAATTTCTCTGGGGAATCCCAGTATATGGTTCTGGCTGAAGTGTAGCGGTGAAGTCACAATATCCTGATCTCGCCAGTTGCAGTGTTATTTTTGGTTCTCAATCGCTTATGAAATAACAATCCTCTGTCACACTTACCAAAATCTTTTACGTTATGATGTAGTTCATCTTCTTGGTGTATGCAAAGTCATGATGGCGTTCATGTTCCGGTCTTCTCTACCCCCCACTCTCCTACCCTCTGTCTCAAGCCATTGTTCTTTTTATAAATGTGTAGCTACTAGCTACAGATGCATATTCTTCTTGAAAAGGAAATTTTGATTATATCCTGAAAGAGATTCATGCAGTGCGCCTGGTATATAGAACCTGTTTGACTCCCACCATATAATATCTTATTCCAGACAATAGCCGTAGATAGACTACCTAGCTACAATCGTGGTCCTTAAATTTTTACTAGCAAGGTGATCGGAACAAAAGTTCGAATTTGTTCCGAGAGCCTGGGTACTAGGCTGCTAGAATCAAGAGAATTTGTCGAATTTGTAAAAAGACCTAAGATCCTAAGCCCTAAGTATTAAGTCTACTTGGATAAACCTCTGAGATAAACCTCAGGGGAGTTCTCATGGTAATTTTCCGCACTTTTGTTTTACTTGTGGTTTATATTACCCTTTAAAATTCACAAGTTTTCCCATTATTTAGGACCTTGATTGTAGCTTGTTAGCTAATACTTACTCACCAAGAACAAGTTGCAATTTCAACATAAAAGGTTTTTTTTTTGCATACTTGTCTATTTCTGTGGTGTGTGTCTTTCATTCTTTTGTTATGTGATCTTTTGATTGACATGACAATTTTGGTTGAATAAATGATATACAGAGGAATGAGTAGATTTACACAAAAAAATACTGTAGCTGTAGGGATTCTATGACACCATAAGGTACTACCTGTATGTATCTTGTCTGGCAAAGGGATCACAGATATCTTTGTTTACACGTAGCCAAACTGTATGGGGTCCCAGGCAGCTATAGACCGATCGAGAGGGTCATCCTTCTTTTGTTGACACGGCACTGTAATTAACAGTTTATGAAACGTTGCCTTTTGAAGAACTGTCGTATATATACAGAGGTCTTCTCTATTGAAGAAATAAACTCGAACAGAGATTTGTCACTGCAGTGTATCAATAAAGGTGATGTTTTATATAAAGTTTTATATTCTCCATGCTTATAGGAAAAACAAATATACCAAGAGCTCGGGGCCATTTTCCATTTTTGTGTTTCCTTTTCCACCAGATGTTGAACATTTTAATTAAAATTAAAAAAAAGAAATTACTGTATGACGTAAATAGAAGGAAATAAATTAGAGAAGCAAAGAGGTGAAGTTGTAAAATACCATAATTTGTTTTGCAAGTATTTATATTAGCAATGATTCGTTTTTAGAAGTTTCCTCGAGGATTTATTTTCGCGAATCAGTCACTATATAATCTATATTTCTGCTGAGCAGATTTTATTCTCCGATTGTCACTGTGTTAATATGACATATGAATCCTGCAGATAAACAAAATCGAAGTTTAACTCTATTCGGGCTGGGCTCTGGGCTCTGTAAGTCTAGGGAGTGGAGGTTCTCCCCTCTTCTATTCCCCTGCATAACTTCTTATACGTTAATGCAATGTATAAAACTTGTTCAGATTATACTTCATTCTTATCTGAACATTTTAGCGCAACAAATTCGGCTGACGTAATAATTTTTTTGCTGACGTCATTAAATGTAAAATCACTTGTAGCAAAACAATATTTTGAAAACTATATATCAAAACGTTTTTCAAGCAAGAATAAGAAGAAGTTTTTTTAATTTTTCTTTTTTCACCTGTTAAAAGTTGTGTTACTAAGGGGGATTATCTCTAGTTACCAATATTTTTATTTTAAAATGAATCGGACAAATATAAAAAAAGTTATTGCACAAAATGTCACAGGGGGTGGGGGCAAATTCCTCCCCCCAGCTCGAAAAGGGTTAAATACAAGCTGAATGATTGGTTGGTAGTGTTTCTACAACCGATCGCATAAATTATGAGACATTTTACGAATTTCAACATGCAATACAAGCTACAAGTAAAAAATAAATGCGGAAAATACCACTAGACGTCCCTTAAGATTTATCTTATTGATTTACCTGAGTAGACTTAAGACTTGGGGCTTAGGATCTTAGGTCTTTTTTTAAACTCGACAAATTCTGCTGTTCCTAGCAGCCTGGTACCAAGGCTTTTGGAAAATTTAAGGTTTTTTATATAATTAAAAATTTGGGATTTTTGCTTGACCATAGTCTTTGTCTCAAATATTTATTTGATTGCTTGTAGCCTTATATAATTTATTCATAATTTCCTAATTGTTTTTTTTGATTGGATTTCTTGTAGTCGTATTAAAGTTCTGTACAACCACAATAACAGATATATATATATATATATATAAATTAATAGCTTGTATAAGAGTCTTAGCCGATGAAATACGATTCAACAAAGATAAATATTTATTATGTTACCATATATGTCTTTTAATAAATATCAATAGGTTTTTATATGTATCTCACATTTTTAGAATGCGGCAGGTGTGAGAGAAAAGACATAAATACAAAGTACTAAATTTTATGGTTCATATCCACCATACCGTTCTCGTCATTTCAGAAGAAAGAATCGTTTTATATGCGGTTGGTAAGCTTATTATTTTAACTTGTTACTGTCATTTTAACAACGACGCCATAATTGGAGGGGGCCAAAATTGTCTACCTTGTGGCTTTTATTAATAACTTTTTGTATGGTGCATCAAAACAACTGAAATGTAGTCTACTACCATACTTATTACAAACGTTTTTGCGGAAATAAATATGGTGGTAGTGGCAGGTGTCCTGTGACCACGCCCATTTTTGAGCGATGTAGTCTACAAAAACTGTTTTTTCAGTGTCAAAATGCATATTATATAAGAAATGGCATATTTTGACAATCAGTATCTTGTTATTAATAAAGTCTTCATTTACTTCATTTACTTCATTCATTTACCATAATTTCTGCGAAATTTGGGCGAAATAACAAACTCTGGAAAATACAATTCTATATTGTTTTCAAGGAATTGTATTGTTCTCAAGACAATAGAAAGATAATAGCCTATGGTCTACCAATTTTTGAACATTATTGAATTAGGTTTAACGAGAACATTATCTGTACCAATTTTTATTAAGAAATTCAAAGTAGTTTAGAAGTTAAGGGGGTATGGCATAAATAATTGTAAGGTCGCAAACTTGCTACACTATTATCTGAAAACAACAAGAATTAATTTAGAGCGGGAAGTTGGAAAAAATTTCCAAAAATTAATAAGTGTCCCCACCCGCTTATTTGATACTGCAGAGTATGGTCTTTGTATTCCCCCGACTGTATCATTGCAAATGTGCTTTGAATATGAACTTTGATATTTACTGTAAGGTACCAAGCCATATTTCTTCCCATGCAAGAATGAATCATCTGCGAGTATATAGTCTGTGTTTGCTGAAAGAAAATACCTTTTTCCTAGCATTTTCCTTCCTTCCAGGAATGGAAGATGTGATCTTTCCTGATTAGTGCGCCAGTAGGGGCAGAAAAACAAATATTGTACCTCATGGACTGGAACATTAATGTACCAAACAAATGGAAAAAGCAAAAAGAAGTATGAAGTAAAATACAAATTCGAAAATATGATAGTCGAAAATAAGAATATAATGATATAAAACATAGTAATTTAAGGACAATATTGGTGCCATCACCGGTCAACTATAGAAGTAACGCATAAAATGTTGCCACGTCTTGAGCGATATCCGTCCAGTGCAATCGTCTTAACTGGCATGATGCGTCCAATTAACCCTATACGCCATGGGAGGGGGGCACAAAGTTCTCGCAGCATATTCATTTTGCGATATCTTTTTTCCTATTGATAGTATGGTATTGAAATTTGGTGACTTTTCCTAACTTTTACTAAGCATTGGGATTAAGGATAATTTTTAATACTGTTTTGGTTATTTCTCCGGGGGTAACTTAATTCTGAACACCTCTAATTTTTTTGAAAATAAAAAATATTGTTAAAACAGTCTGTGTTGTTTTTAACAATGGAAGAGAATGAATAAATGAAATATATAATATTTTGTAAATTACAGATCAAATTGTATATGTTACAGATCAGATATTATATTTTACAGACCACAAATTTACCCTGAATGATGACGTCGTAACAGGTAAGGTACATATGACGTCACCAACTCAAATCTTTTATGCCAAAGTGTTTGTATTGAGTTGTTTTTTAAGTGTACCAAATTTCATGCCATATGCGTTAATGGTTCGCAAATAATAGGCCTTTGTCATTTTACAGCATCCTACAGCCCATAAACCTGTGACTTCATCTAGCCAAAACCAAACATCTGAAAAGCCACCAAATGTAGGTCTAATAATGTTAGCTGGTCAAATGTTGTACAGAAAAATCGAGGATTGTGGTGCAAAAAGTCCACAACCCTATGTATCTATATATATAGTTGTCCACTTTACTTTTAGAATGGAAATAACAATGCATCTATTAAACAGATCAAACGAATCAGTGTGTAGAAGTCCTTACCCAAGTCGCTTTGGATTAACCAATTCTCAACGAACTACGCTAGCTATTTCTCACTCTATGTTGACGCCATTTTGTTTGGTCATGAATGGATTTTTAATATATGCCTTATTGAAAACAAAACAATATCGAACCGTATTATCAAGATTCATTATCGCACTCTCTGTATCAGACTTTCTTATTGGATTGGTCAGTTTGCCACTTTACATATACCTGCTCATTGCACGAAAAGAAGAAGGCACAAATTGCTATATCTCGTGGTTGTTTGCCTTTGTATCTTTTGTGTTTTTAAATACATCGGGACTGATCATATTGGTGGTCTCCGTGGATAGGTTCTTTCGTTTAAGACAATCACAAAGTTATGTGCACACAATGTCAATAAGCAAAGCAGATGTAGTTATTTCTGTTTCAGTATTGATTTCAGTTGCGATGGCAATTGGTTGTGTTTTATCAGCATATTATAATGTCTTCTGTTATTATAACATGGCTGCGATATCATTTAATGCATTATCTGCTGGAGCTATTCTGAATATATACTTCCTTGCATGGAGAAATGTACGGAAACAAATAAGAAGTGTTCACCATTATAAAACATCACACGTGACAAAAGATGATTCTTGTGACCAAAATGCGCAATCAAGTAAACATCAATCTAACATAACAAAGTTAGTGGAAATTGGTAAGTCAAAATTAGCAACCGTATTTGCAGGACCTATGACTTCATATGATGCATCAATGACGCGAACTATAGGTGCAATTTTACTGTGCTGCTGCATTACTTACCTGCCGTATCTTTTCGCTTCTTTCCATAATTCATTAAAGAAAGCTATTAATGGAACATGTGACGAGAAACTTGATAGAACTTCCATTATATTTTTTGCAACGTTTCACTTGACGTTCTATAATTCTACTGTTAATGCAATATTATACTCATACCATAACAGACAAGTCAGTGAACTATTGAGAACCATGTGTTCATATTGTTTGCATAGATTGCAGAAAACTTAGAACTAAACCTAAACTGTCACAAATACTTTACCCAGTCAAAAACTTGTTTAAAGTCCGCAGTAAAGACGCTGTGCGGACGTTTAACAAGTTTCTGCCCACTGGGTGTTATCTTGCAAGATTAATTTTAATAGGTTGAAATACAACCTCGTTCCCATGGCTTCTTCTTTCCTGACGTCTGCCAAAAGAGAAGAAGCCCTGGGAACAAGTTTGATCTTATCTTGTGATGTGTGTGAGCAATGAAACAAAAAGGTCTTTTTTCTCAATGGTATCTGCTTCGTAGCAGTAATCTCTTCGCTTGTTACGCTTCTCCTGTCTTCGAACTACTCAACTGATGTAATTATTTCCTGACGTTGTTGTACCATAGACTACAATCTTGGCCAAAAGTGACTCACAAATATAAATTTGTAACATTTTTTCCAAAAATTAAACCAGTAAAACCCCCTTCTCCGTTCAATATGGTCCACTGAGTGAGTCGACCATGCAAAAGGCAAAACCAAGTCAGCAACATTGGATGGTGGAGGGCAAGAATGAGTGATGGGGAAAGCAAGGGGGAGAGAAATGTGGAAGAGAACCATCTATATCAAATAACAAGCATTTTATATTTGTTGTTGCCATCGTGTTGGTCCTTTATTGTATATGATGGTTGCTGTCAGAAAACACTGATAATTATATAACTATTGAAACAATTACATTTGTCCAACATTGTAGATATTAGAATTAGACTTTCGTAGTTTTAATATCGATACACAGTTAATTTTGAGTAAATACTAGCTTTAAGCCTACGAAAATGTGGTGATATCGGTTTTGGGATCTTTTTGCAAGACTTGTTCTTGTGATCCTTAGTTTTTAAGTTAAATAGCGAAATTATTTTGTTAGCGCAAAGAATGGACACATTTTCTCACTCACTGCTGTTCTTTGTATTCTATAGAAAGAACCATCTAAATATATAACTGTCTGCTCAAATTGCCCCTAACATTCTGCATTACATATTGGACTTTCTTGAAAGTAAAGATAACACATAAGAAATTTCAGTAAAATGTAACTAAGTAACACAACTCATTTTAATGCATATTTACTGTTACAGATTTAGCAAAACAACTGATATCACTGTACCTCGCACCAAAAACAGAAAATAGGAAAATTTGTAGGAAGCTCTGCAGGGTGGGTTTGCTGAAATTATCTTTAAAATTTCCATTGCAGCCTATTTTGTGCGCCTGATGACTAGTGACCAACATGCTAAATTTCAGTCGGAACATTTTGGTGATTTTGGGAAGTAGCGCAAACAGATATTTAAAAAAGAACTCTAACTTGCGTATTAATTTAGGGGACGAATGGAGGCTGATTTCCGGCCAATTTAAGTAGGCTAGAGAAGAGTTGCAGTTTTTGTGGTAACACCAAACACCACCTTTGAGGATGCTAGCTTTCTATTGACGCCATCGGTTGGTTGCGAACTCAACGCAATTAAGGAAGATTTTTCAGAGAAAAATGGCAATATTTTAATATTTTAGTCTTAAAAACAGAGCCTGTTGTTACATTTTGTCAGTGTTTCATATTTTTTGCAGTTATTATTTCTCAAAGATTTATAATTTTAATTTTTTTTAGAAAATTGTGACGTCATCAGTAAAATTTGGTCCAAATCAGCATTTTTCCGTCAAATTTGATGACGTCATATTTGACGACAAAATATTGACAGTAAAATGCTGATTTGGCACATTTTTCTATTAGGTACGACCAACGCCACGATGAATTTCGATAAAGGTTAATACTTTAGAGCACATAAAAGTACGGTTGTTAGCATCACACAACATTCTCCAGTGATGCAAGATAAGAAAAACCGAATTTTGGGGTATTTTTGGACCAAATCTGACTGTTGACGTCACAATTTTCTAAAAAAAAATTAAAATTATAAATTTTTACGAAATAAAAATTGCAAAAAATATGAAACGTTTTTGACATTTAATAATGGACAATTGTCATAAGACCTGCAAATTTATTGTCTTTTTCCTCTTTTAAAGCCTCCTTAGTCTGCAAATTAGATATTTTTGCTATTTCAGAGATCGAAATATTTCTAGCAGCAACTATGTTCTGGCTACCAAGTTTCATTGATACTCAAAAATTCATAAAATAGGGCGTAACAGGTGGACATGAATTCTTTGACCACCCATGAAAAAATTATGTCCAGATTTGTTCAGCGCATGGCCTGTTCAGATCAAAGACAATCAAAATAACAGTTGTCGAGTTGTAGTGTTAACTACATTATGTTATCTATGTGGTTTTCTTTATATGATATTACGTGCGTTTATATCGAAAAGCCTAAATTTTCAAGTGTAGAGTGCACTTGTATTAATTTTTTTCTTCTGTTTTTAAATGTTTTATACAAGTGTCTAAAACGACTTATTTCAGGAACATGAGATAAGAGAATCACTTCGGTTTCATCGGACTGACTTTTTTACTCTAATAAGACTGGAGAGTGGATTTCGCAATTCAAAACAGAACCAAAAATGCTAATTAGAACGTTTTTAATCGCATTTTAAGTGTCAATCAATGATAATAAAGCTTTTTTTTTATCTGGGATCAGTTCCTATGAAAATAAAAATGTAAATAACTTTTGTATAAATGAAGCAATTAACTTCAAATTTAGGCCATAGACTTGTATCATGATTTAAATTCTTTCTAAATATATTTATGGCCTAGAATTTGCTGATTTTCCCAATTTTAAAGAAAATCGATTTTTTTTCGAATTTTGGAGAAATTTGGGCCAGAAATTCAGTCCCAGTTTTTTCAGCCTGAAAAATGTCCAGTCTTATTAGGATTAGGTTATGTTTTCATATTTAATTGTTTCTTAACTTTTGCCCTTATAGAAACAACTTAGTAGATAATTAAGAGTGAGAAAACTTGTCTTCATATGACATATAGAATGTAATATGTACAGTGCTACTTATCGTGGTCTTAAAATTGGTATGTGTAATTTACAGACCTGTTAAATCAGATGTCTGCGGTATATTATTTATATAAATCATACATTGCAAGTATATCCCTGTTGATATTTCATGTGTAGCTAAAGAATTCATGTCCACATAATTGCGCATATATGAGGAAAAATATGTAATCCTGGGGTAAAAATGAGGATCTTCTGCCCAAAAATCTGCAAATATTTAAATAAAGGTATAAGTTAAAAACTCAATACATGTCTGAGAAATACATTTTCATTAATTTTGGACTTATCTTGGAATACCCCTCAGATTTACAAAAAGAAAAATCCGGATATGATGGCGATTTTAGTTCTAAATAGAGTGTAATATTTTGTGTATTGCCTTGATGATGTCATTACTAGTCACGTGACCAAAACATTTTATATGCCAACGATACATATAAAAAAACCAAAAAAACAGAGAATTTGGAGCAAAAATGACCCTCATGTAGATAGCTAGAGATGGATAGATCACGTTTCGCGAATAAATTATTAATAAACCTTTTTTGAGAATCAATAGGGGTGTGTTAGTGAATTATAATGATTGACATCAAAGTGAAGTTGTTAATATACTTTCTATTTAACGTTTCGTATTTCACATTCTGTATCCTTGATAATAAAATTATTGTATTCCTACTTATGAAAAATAACCTGTAGGCAAAAACTTGTTCAAAGTCAGCAGTAAAGACACTAGAGCAACGTTGAACGACGTTGTTATAGCGTCTTTACTGCTGACTTTGAACATATATGGTAATTACAATGCGGCAGGTGCGAGAGTAAATATATAAATAAAGCAAGCTCGTCCCCAGCACCTTTTGACTTTTTTTTATTTTTCTCGGACCAGAAAAATAAAAAAAAGTCAAAAGGTGCTGGGAACGAGCTTGTAAATAAAGAACTAAAGAATTTCATATTTCACATCCACCATATCATTCTCACTATTGATGAACGAAGAACTGTTTTACAAGCGGTTAGTAAGCTTATTGTCAACTTGTTAACAATTCATAATAATTCTCATTTACTTGCACTATCTGATCAAATGCTGTCAGATGTCCTGTACAGGCAGAACATAGTAGCTACATACCTGCAATCGAGGTCATAGATTATGGCAAATTTTATGGCAAATTTTGCGGATCAGAAGTAATACGGGGGGTTGTGGTACCCCGGAGAAAATAGGGTTAAGGATGTGTCCTCATTGCGCGAAAATCCAGAACCGTATTTGAGACAAAACAGAGGTAATGCCACTAATGCCAATATTTCGGGAAATATTATTTTCATTTTAACTAATCTATACTTAGTCCATACAAGTGTTAAGTTTTAACATTGTATGTACAATCCCTTGCATAAATATTTGAGACAAGGGGAAATTTGTGCAAAAATTCGGAATTTCAACTTAGACAAAAAGAAAACTTAAATTTTGACTAGCAAGACAAACACATGTGCATTTGTACCAACAGCCTGGGTACTAGGCTGCTAGAAGCAACAAAATTTTTCGAATTTGCAAAAATTATAAAGATCCTAAGCCCTAATTTTTAAATCTACTCAATAAATCTCTGAGATAAATCTCTAGGGACTTCTAGTGGTCATTTTGAGCATTTGCATTTTGCTTGTGGTGTGTATTGCTTGCTAAAATTCGGTCTCATAATTTATGTGAGGGTTTGCTACTGAAATTCGCAAATATTTTCCTCATGAAAAAGGCCTCCCGAACAGTCCTTAACCATTTAGATCCTAGTGGGCAGAAAAGTATTCAAAGTCCACAGTAAAGACGCTAGAACAAAGTTGAATAAGATTTTCTCGCTGGAATAATCAATTATTCTTCCTATTTTATTTTTGGAGATGCTTTCAACCTCGTTTCCAGGACTGGTTAATTCTTCTGTATCTATCTAATCCAGTGGGTAAAAACTTTCAACGTTGTCCTAGCGTCTTTACTATGCCTTTGAACGTGTTTTTGCTCACTGCGAACATGGTTTGCATGATCCGTTTGTACAATTTTATAGCTTATAAATTGTGCACACATTTGGTTAACCAATATTTTTTTACGCTAAATTACCGAGTACGGTCCCTGTGGCAGATGGTAACACATATTCACACTTGTATTCGGTAGTCTTGTACGCTGTGTAGAGTTCTTTATTGTAGACATATCTTTTAGAATAGAAAACAGCATCATGCT
>JAULBZ010001713.1:0-21023 GCA_032360805.1 Neoturris breviconis | reverse complement strand
ACAAACCATGATTGTTGCTGCTATTATTGCGCGCTTTAAAATAATATCTTTCAAATAAAAAGACAATCGATTTAAATATCGGCGCAAATTTTTGAATATCAGTGAATATGGCTACATGCAAAAAAGACACGGAGTATTTCTATAGAATCAGCGATGTTGTGAATCTTTCTCTTTTCATATATCTATGATGAAATTAAGAGAAGAAGCACAGCTCCTATAAAGAATGTGAATGCAAATTAGTTCTCCTAACTTAATAAGAAACTTAACGATCCCAGGATTGGCTCAATGAAGTATTGGTCTATCTTAAAACAATTGTGTTAGTCCATACGAAACAAGAGAAAACTCTGGTAAAAATTCATAGACCAATATCTCTTTTAGAAACCATGGGAAAGTTTCTTCTTGAAAAATGTGTTAAAGGTTGTATATATTCATTCCTCTATAAAAAAACCCAATCCTTTGCAAGATCATTGTCTTAGCACTCTTAGTAGATTTTATGTTTTAATTATGTTTCGGAGCAATTATAATTTGAACTGCTGATAAATGATAAACGTTTTAATACATTTTTCAAGAAACTTTCTCATGGTTTGTAAAAGAGATATTTTTCTATAATTTTTATAGAGGAATGAATATACACAATGCTGTTTCAATTGACTATGCTTCCTTCTTTCAATTTAAAATAATTAATTATTTCAACAGGGGAAATATGTTTTTAAAAAAGTTATTTCCCTCAAACTGAAAAGACGGAAATATAAAAACCAAAAAATGGGTGGAATATTACAGACCTTATTGTCGACAAGAGCAAAATTAAAAACATGAGATTTAAGAAAAATAGATTTTGTCTGAAATATCAGCTATCTACCGTAGGATTGAACATTGAAAAGTGCCGTGTCGCCGTGTTTTCTCGCCAGACGTCGAGTTTGTAGTACAGGCTAATTAATCTTTGTATTGCTATAGACCTCACGGTGGGTAAATCTGTCCAAAATCTGTTCTTATTATTACTATATAGCCAAAGCAGCATGACCAGTTCAGTTCAGTATCATTGTGTGATTGCTTTGTGGTAAACAGCAACGTGGGTGGAATTGTTAAGATTGAACGTTTTTAAAACCAATCGTCAGGGAAGCAAATAGTAAATCTAATAGTAAATTTACCACTCTCCTTTATGGAAAGCAATTCCCATACCAGCTTGCCCTGTTTTATTTCTCATCTGTTGAACTTGGATATTGTACAGTAAAATCTCTGTTTTATCTATACCTTATAAAGTTTTATTCTGCGTTTCTTTGTAACATTTTTTAACTTTCCATCAAGCGGACATCTCTCTAAAACGAATAGCTACTTGATTTTCTACGAAAAGTGTTCTCTTTTAGTTAGACCTAATAGAAAGAGACAATGTTTTGCAGTTTTATTTGTAGTACAAGTTAATAACGTTATTATCATTAAATGTTTCCAATCATAATTAATTTGGTAATTATCCTAGTATCTCCTTCCACAAAGTGATGCCACTATCAAACGACCTATAATTACCAATTTAGTTGTTATTAATTAATGCTACGACAGCATATGGCGCAATCAAATGATACCACTGACAGTAAATATCGCAAAGTCGGCATTAAATGCTGAAACTCAACAGTAAACGTCGCAAAACCAACACTAAATATGTAAACTTTCAGTTGTAAATTACACAAGCAACAATAAATTGCGCAACAAAATTTAAAACTAGCACAAATAACATAGATAAAACTGAATTAATTGAGGCCAAGAGATCGACTAGCACTTGTAAGAAGTAATAATTTCTGTTTCTAATTGGGTTAGAATTTGACACATACTATTCCAAAATTGAGATAATGAGATAATGACGGCGTTGAGTAAATCCACCGTCCACCGTCCACCGTCCTACCGTCCGTGACCACCGTCCTACCTTCAGTTAGTCACCGTCTGAAGTAATATTTTACAGACCAGATTTTTCAGGGTTTTTTTAAAAAAATTAAAATTGATATTTTGCGGACCAAAAAAACTCCTGGATATGATTGTCCGAATATCATACTTCCCGTGATTGATTTATACCTGGTCACCTGATAGCTTGTTACTCTCTGATAAATTTGAAGGCATAATGGCAGTCATATGATGACGTCATAGTAATTTCAGATCGATTTTTTAAAAATCGCACTTTCCGTGGTTGGTTTATTTTCGTACTTGCTCACCTTGCAGCTTGTTACTCTCTAATAAGTTAGAAGGCATAATTGCAGCCATAGTGAAGTCAGATCGAATTTCCGAAAATCGCATTTCCAGTTTTTTACTTTTTGAGCAACTTTAAGCAAGCAATCACTCGTATTCATCTGTGAGGATGTCTCTTGAGAATATCCACTAATTCGGATACTTGTTATTTCAAACTTCATTTAGTTCCAACGCACTTTTTCTGTTCCGTGGGTGATCCAATACAATAGAAATGTCTGCACGACATTCGAATTCTATTCATTGCTTTCAAATATAAAGACACGTCATTTCAAAAGCTTGTATTGTGTCTGAACAAGTTTCAATGCACATAATTTTAACAATAAGAACTGAAATAATAAGAAAGAATAACAATAAAGAATGTCCTATGCCGTCATCACATGGATGCCATTATACCTTCAAATATCTCAGGCTGTCAAAATCTGTTAAGTGACCAAACATCATAACCCTGCCATAAACCTAAAGTTAATCAACCCATAAACCTAAATCATGTCAAAAAACCTACAAACCATACCATAACCATAGTTACCCATATAACCATTAATATTCCAACAATAACCGTCTATATTCCATGTCATAAGCCTATAAACCTACCATAAACTATAAACATACTGTGAGCCAATAAACCTAAATCATAGCCAAACCATGCTAAAAACCTATAAACCTAAATCATGTCATAAACATTTAACCAATACTGTAGGTTATAACCAAACTATAATCTCATACCAAACCTATAAACCTAACTTTAATAAAATTTAATTTCATAAAATATTTAGAGCAAATATTTTGGTCTGCAAAATATCAATTTTAATTTTTTAGAAAAAATCTGAAAAATCTGGTCTATAAAATATTGCGGTGGCTCACGGACGGTGGGACGGTGGGACGGTGGACAGTGGGACAGTGGACGGTGGATTTACTCAACGCCGATAATGACTATCTCCTCATTTATTATTCTTGATATTTTTCACGCACATAAATGAAAACTCTGATCGACAAAAAAGTTTGTATGTATACCAGTTTTACTGATTAATATGTATGCACAATAGATTTGATAGATTTAAATTAAAAATCTACCTGACATAGACATTTTTGTTTTAGTGGTGTGACATTAAACTTTGTGACATTGTATTGTTGTTTTTTATGTTGGTATACAACTTCCTTGGTATACGTTAATTTAGTGTTGTAACATCTAGCATGCATTTACTGTCGATCGTGTCATTTACATACTGGCATAAACAAGTGATTAACTATACAAATAGATTAAACATTAGCTTAATGAGATTTGCTAAATACAATAGATTAAACGTTAGATAAATGAGATTTGAACTAACACCACACATTCAATATGACTGGCTGCAGTATTATACTATGCTATAAAGCACAATAAGTTATAGCCTGTTCTCCAGACTCTCCCCGCGGCAAAAAAGGGCCGTGTGCCGCGTTTTCTCGCCAGACGTCGAGTTTGTAGTACAGGCTAAATAAGTTAGGGACTCAAAATTTGGCTCCAAAATTGATTTGTACAGAAGAGTGTTAGGTCGACAAACTTGTAATGAATTGTTTTTTTCGGTGCGAAAAACCAACCCATTACAAGATCGATGACTCAGTACTCTCCTCTGTTGTAGCTTTTATTTTTCAGACGGTTTCTTAGGGAAACGTGTGTTTATCCTCTTGGTGATAAGTATTACAGAAATTTATTATTTCTGATGTGAGAATTACAGTGCTAATCTGAGAGCTGGTTCTGAGGACATATATACTTCTGGTACCACATAGAAAGTTTGATTAAAGATTGTCGCACCATAACTATGCCATATTTACTATCAAGACTTTGTTTCTAAGAATTGCTCGAGGGTATTAACTGTAAATCAAATCTAAACTATATGATCAAATGTAAACTATATGAAGTCATTAAACCATGAATAAACTAATTAATGTTCCACAAACAGTCTTATTAGTCTTATCTCACATGTAATTTATTGATTAGTTTCCAGTGAACAAAAACTTGTTCAAAGTCTAAGGTATAAAGACACTAGGACATTGTCGAATGGCGTTGTTCGAGCATCTTTACTGCTGACTTTGAACAAGTTTTTTCCAACTGAGTTTATATGTATGGGATGTGGTGCCATACCAAGCTCGTCCCTAGCCCCTCTTTTGACTATTTTTAATTTTTCTCGGACTTTATAGATTTATATAAAAAAGGGATGGAGACGAGCTTGATTTCATACGATACCACAAATTATTTCGAATTATCTTTAAAATACCCAGTTGTCTGTATTTTCCCTTATACTGATATAATTCCGTAAAAGTATATTACATATTTAAAAAGATCATTTCTGATATTCTGGTAAGTACAAGTTCTTTTAAAAAAATATGTAATGTATGGAGTTATCTCCAAATTCTTTTTGTTGGTTATAGAAGCTAAATTTGCTAAGTATTGAAATTGTAATTAGTGAAAATACTATCGCATACGGTTAGGCGTATAGCCGTATTTAGACCGTGTATTGTAATATAAGGAAATACACAGTCCAAATCAAATACGAGAATGTACAGGAACGCATTCGACAATATTTCACACTATGTCGCTTTTGATTCAAATCGATTAAAAGGTTTTTATTTTTTTCCAGGTAAACGGATTAGTATCTGACAGTTTTGTAACATTCTGTTTCAAATCGAATTAATTTTGCAAGCCTATCCATTCTTGCATTATTTTGGGATGTATTTTGGAATGAAAATACCATCAAATTTCTTTGCTTTACTTATCTGTATAAGTCTGTATAAAGGTATGTATTATTTCTTCTGATATAACTGATTAGCATTAGCCTGCAAACATATAGTATGCTATTGTTATAACTATATCAATTACCAGAGACTTTTGTACCACCTGTCAAAAATATTGTTGCTAGGGAAAATTATCCCTAGTCACAAGAATTTTTTTTTTTCAAAATGATCTTAGATAAATTGTAGATAAATGTAAATATTTAGTCATATAATCCATTCGTTCATAAGTTATGAAAAAAATGATAGGGCAGGCTATTGTCACAAATGCTTAGAATAATGTCTTACTATTAGATTTACCATCTCAGTAAGATTCAGTATCTCTTTATTTGGTTTTTTCACATAACACTATTTTTTAGGTTACGATGCAGCTTGTTCTACTAATAATGGAGGCTGTGAGAACGTATGTGAAGATGTTGGATTATCAGTCAGGTAAATAATTTTAGAGATCAAAATGAATAATGGATATCTTATTTTGTAAATCAATTTAAAACAATTCATAAGATAACGTCAAAAATACAAACAATTATATTAAGCTCGAGTATGCTTAACCCTTCGTTAGTTTGGTGGGGAACCCCTGGAAATTTGTTACTTCATGGAAAGGTATTAGAAGATCCAGAGAGCAAAAAGCCACAAATGTATGATGCAGATTTTTAAAATATGTAAGAGAATCACCTCCTGAATAATAATTTTTGTTATGTTACTTCCACAGCAAAATTTAAAAATTCAGGGAGTCCAAACCATACTAATGAAGGGTTAATATGCCTCTTCCTCCTTTGTTATATAATCATAAACCCCAGCGGGCAAAAGCTTGTTGAAAGTCCGCAGTAAAGAAACTAGAACAACGTTATTCTATCGTCTTTACTGCGGACTTTGAACAAATATTTGCCCACTGTGATAATTGTATAAGGTTATATAATTGATGTGATTAAAATAAATCTATATGTCATCTAAGAATTATCTCTCTACAATGTCATGGCGATATCATATGTACTCTTTAACTTGTCAAAACTTTGTACTTGAAAATGTGATGATCAAAACGTCGAATAATAAGATTCACAGCGTGAAAACCTACCGAATACAGGCCCGTATTTCTCCGGATTCGGGCTGTGTATAGCCATCGAATACGAAGAAAAACGGGACCGTATTCGGATAGCTTTTACGCTGTGATTAGGTCTACGTATTCTTTTTGTTCAAATGTCATCACATAGTGATTATATCATATTGTATAGTCATATTGTATATATTCATATATAAAATGAGTATGGGTTTATAAGAACCAATTTCTTTATAACACGATGAAGAGCAACCTTATCTATCAAGTAGTTGCTCATTGCTCAGAATTTCCGATGAGTGATTTCAAAATTAACTACAAAGCCGTAGTATATAAAGTCTCCATTACTACTAGGTACTTAATGTAATTGTTAGTAATAAGTTTTGGTTAATGAAGGAAACTTCCCTGCCAAGCATTGCATAATAACATTGAAAATAATTTCTTTTCACGCGGGAATACTTGATTTCCTTCTGATTTGAGTCTCGGTCCGTAAATTCCGATTTCATCCGACTCCCGTTTATCTTCCGATTTTGTTCCGATTTTCTTAGTTTGATTCTGCCCTAGACCGACTATTCTCCATATAATTGATGACACCTTAAAAGCAATTGAACATTGACATGCACGCCTCGGGCAAGTTAGAGCAATGCTTTCACGTATCTCTAGCGGTAAGTTAACTTAGTTGACAGTCGGAAGGGAGGATGAACCACTAAATGATGTGGATTCCCTGAGGACATTGAACTTCCGGTTACTTAATTACTTATGCATTATACTCTTATGCATTTCAGGTGTTCATGCGATTTACTGGGAACATTACAACCTGACATGAAGACATGTTCATACAAACCAATGTTATACTTCGCACATGGAAAACGGATTAACTTTGTAGTAAACTCAACATCTATAGTATACTTGTACAAATTTAAATATCCGCAGATAAATGCAATTGCGCATGATTATTCGAACAAAAGAATATTTTACGCAACTGTGGGTAACGGATCATCATTAATCGGCGAGTTATTACTTTCTGGATACAAGAAAAGGAAACTAGTTGAGAGTAAGGAAATCTATTTTATGGTTTTCTATGGCTTCTTTGCACTTTCTGTTTTCTATTGTCATGACGTTAGTGGTTGAGCAGTGGAGGGGGTGAGGGCGGGGCTAAACACCCGGACAATAGTATTATGCTTTTCTGATTCTCTAAGCAAAAGGCAAAAATCAGCGTTCTTTCCAAAAAAAATCGTAGTAAGGTGTGATGGATGACAAAAAATTACTATTCCAAAACCTTTATTAGACGTTGTAGTGATACCATATCAAGACTATATGTTAAGACTAAATGTTAAGCCAATCCTCAAATATTTAGGGCGGAAGGCGGAGAGCGGACCGCCGCCTCGACCACTTCAACTCATCCATAACAAAGTCCATATAGGGTTAAATCAAGGCTTTTTGATTGGTGTAAAACAGGAAGGAGGGTAAAACCTGGTACGCTGATACAATGACATGTTACGAATACAGAAATATTGAAATAGTCACTTGTCGCTGTCAGGTGGGGAAGATCAGAAGGGCAGTATTGTGCAATATTAAAAGGTTTAATATTTACTTTTGGCTAAAATTAAACTGCAGGCACACAATACACAGTATCTTGATTACTGCTATGTATTGCAATTTACCACCATTTTTGGCCAAGAATATCAGAGCATTTTTTTTGTAGTTGTTGTGGAATATCATTTGTTGTTCAAAATTTATAGCACATAAAATTTGTTGCGTTCACTTATGATTCATACTCCCCAGCAACAATGTCAATAGGAACAGTAATCTTACGCGATGGGTTGTCTTTTAGTTCCATACATAGTTGATGGATTGGCTTTTAATCAAAGTAGTAGAAGTTTATATGCTGCAGTTAGTCATAAGTACGTTTTCGTTATTAATGATGTTGATGTTTCAAATCCAACAATACATGTTCTGCATGTAATGAAAAATCCAAGAGCTATTGTACTTGAATCTTGCTATGGGTAAGGATTTATCTTTTTACAAGAATATGTCCACCTCGTTGTAATTCATTTGTGTTGGTCACCCGTGTTTATGATACTTTAACAGTCATTTCTTTGTTGTTTTTCATATTGTAGGGGGGTAGTATTTCAAAAATTATTTATTTATTTCTTCTGATTTTTGGTACCAAACCCCCTTAAATTATAATATGTAAGGGACAGTTATATGAACACAAATGGATTACCAGGAGTTCACGCCATCACAAAAGTTTCAGAAAATCCAGTGTTTCCAGTGACTTTTGATATTAATGTTCAGAATTTTGTTATTCAAACAACAGTAGTAATTTTTAAAGCTTTTCTATTTTAATTCCTAGTGCATAATTTAACTCCCTACCATAGTCATCTACTTTGTTACCCCCTGACACACTTGGCTTGATAACTCATATTTAAGTCGTACATTGATATTGAACATTTTTGAGTCTTCATAAATTTTATCTGGTAGCTAAGAAGAAATATCGAAATTTATTTTTGGGAAGTTGTCTATCAGCAACCAAATTTTTGACACCATGTGATTTGCCTTAATGATATCCGCAAAAAATAATGATATCAACAATATGATTAATTATGCGAATACTGAACATATCAATTGTTTTCCAGTGGGCAAAAACTTGTTCAAAGTTTGCAGTAAAAATTCTAGAACAACGTCTGCTGCACTATCTTTATGTAAAGTTTCATATATTTGCATGTTTCTATCAAAGGTTATAGAGAAGGAGCACAATAATTATAATAGCCCAAATTTGGTGTTTCAAATCCCCTCTTCTTTTATGTTTAGTGTCATAGCGATTATGATTGAGAAATTGTTTTATATAAATGCATGTTCACTTCATTTCAGCTTTATGTTTATAACTGATTGGGGAAATAGCGAAATCATTCGTATCAATATGAATACCTTAGACGTCCGCTCAGTGGTAAACACATCCTTAGAATGGCCAAATGCATTAGCTATTGATAAACTTAACGAAAAGATATTTTGGGCTGATGCAGGAAGTACTGAGCTGTATCGTGACAAGTTAGTATATTTTACATATGTGTCATTTATCATAGACTTATTAACAAGCTTATTACTTATTAACCCTTTAATATGTTTTTCATAACTTTTGAATGAATATTAAATGAAGTCATTACATTGGTTGTAAGCGATGTTACCTAACAGGTGACGTCACTTTCAACCAATATAATGGCTTCATTTAGAATTCGTGCAGACAAAAATAATATTTTATTATTATCAAATATGATTATAAAATTAAGATAACGTCACATCATTTCGTCAAACTTACACTTGCAAAATATCCATTTGCTCCGCATAAAAAAATATTCCATTCTTCAATTAATCTAAACCTTCAATATCTCATAGAATTGAAATGGCTAATTATGATGGATCATGTAGGAAGATAATTGCCCGGCTATTGTATTCTCATCCATTTGCCATGGTATTTGTATTTGGACAACTCTTTTGGACGGACTGGAAACTGAAAATTGTATATAAAACTGTTGTTAAAAATGGCGTAACATCAACATTTGCACAGCTTACAGATATACCATATGGAATTGATTACTTCGGGCTCATTGATGAAGGTTTGACATTTTCTTTTACTTAACATATATACGTCTTTAATTTACAGAGCTTATAAACACATATCATTTCACAAAGGCATGTTTCATTAACTGATCGAATGCAGTTCACATAAGTTACTACATGTTATGTAAATCTTAGTTATTTTCATTTCTAATGATGACATTATACTTAAGTCATGTGATCAAATACTTAAAATGTTATACTTTAGTTTCAGTTATAACGTCATGATTAAGTGAGGGGATTAAATATTTGACCCCTAAATATTTTAATTTTGCTGTGAAAGTAACATAACAAAAATTATTATTCAGGAGGTTATTTCTTACATATTTTCTACACCATACTTTTGTGACTTTTTGACCCCTGAGTATTCTAATACTTTTCCATGAATTCAAAAATTTCCGGGGGTACCCCACCATAATGACGAAGGGGTAAAGTGGAACTATACCTGGATCTTAGTTTCATACATTTATCATATTTAGTTTGTGAAATGTTAAGTAGAAGCCATATTGTCCCCTCTCCCATGACTATAAAATTCTAACAGTCCATGCTTAATAGGGTTAATTACTATTTCACGTCCTATATAGCCTTCTTTATATTCCTTACACTACCTTTTGTAAAGGTTGATTTCCAAGAAGAGAAAAATCCCGTTCGAAATCGAAAAGATCACATCTATGTCCATTTCTACTGATGGAATATTTAATTTTTGCCCGAAATATTTTTCCAAGTCGAAATCAACCTTTAATTATATAGATTTGGACAAATAGTTTCGTCCAAAGTCCGCAGTAATGAGGCTAAAAAAAGGTGGAACGACGTTGTTCTACCGCCTTTACTGCTGACTTTAAACAAGGTTTTTCCCACTGTGTATAACCTGTTCTATTTACTCGATGACCAATGGTGGAGTATTTTGCCATGATGAGAGACTGTAGAAAGGTCTACTAGACTTTAGAGTTGTCCGGAATTGAAACACCATGACGTCGCACAAAAAATTTATTTCATTTTAAAATGTTTGTCACAAGTGAATAAAAAGTGTCCTTATTTGACCCTATTTTACCCAAAGTACTTGTAGCATGTACAAGTGGGAGTGGGGTGAGTCGGTATTGAGGGTAAAAATATATCTCCCCCTATCTAACTTGTTAACCACAAATTTATATAGATACAGGTGACTGGTCATCTTGGGTTGACGATACTAAAAGCTGCATAACAAGCAATTGTAATGGAAGCTATAACAGAACAAGAGTTTGTAAGAATCCATATTTCAATCATTATAATGAATCATGTCTAATGAAGACACAATGTTCGAGAACGCTCAAATGTCTGGGAAAGCAAGGTTTCTTACGAGAAAAAGAAGTTGAGACGGCTGTTTGTGATAAATGTCTCTGTAAAGGTTTGTCAGTTTTTACTTGATTATACTTATATATACGCAGTCTTCTATTCATGACCGGTAAAATGTGTACCAGCATGCTGGAGTAATAGATCAACTTGATTTGGGAATGGTAGTGCCTTCTTCTATCCTCGTAGTAGAAGCTAATGAAAGAGGAACCTTCGGATCTCCTCCAACTTACTGCTTACATATATATATATATATATATACCCGCATATATCGGTGAGAACAGAAATATAGCGATGGCCCTATACAATTTAGATATCATAAAATCAATGCCGTAACACAATAATCAAACACGCTTTAAAAAACTGAAATTTCGGTCTTGGTCAAAGTCAGTTAGCCTATGTTACTGCGAGTAATTTAATAGTGAAATTATTGTCTATGAAGTAGGCTAATATATATTGCATTTGCATTAAGATATACTGTCTGCGCTACCTTATGGTTTGAAATGTATTGTGTGTGCACTAGGTTAGGCACTAGGGGTGACTGACCACTCCATTATTTATGCATCAAATAATTACTTGTTCTAATACTTCAGGATAAATGTAAATTTAGTGACATTAGTTTTATTGTGCCATCTGAAATTCTTGTAGAATAATCTATTTGTCTAGTGTGAAACGGTTCACAGGCTAGTAGCTACTACCATGGTTGGATATAAAAATACTTTTATTCTTTAACGCAAAAAATAATGCCTTTATCAGCAATATTTCGAATTAGAAATTACTAATACCTAAACAAATTTATGCTCTACCTATAACGCCAAACAAATCTTAAACATGGTAATAGGGGATTCAATATGATTTTAAAAATAGAGTAGTTAACCCAGTCATAAAGTTTGAACAATACAGTTAGGGTAATGAAAAAAAAAGTTTCAAATATCACGCAACTCCACATGTAAGACATCTTATGGAGAGTTTTACCAACTAAAGGAAAATTGAATAGACTGTAATATTCAGGCTACATTATGGATGAAATCGATTAAAAACATGTAATCTCATAATTTTGCTCCAAAATAAACTTTTTTGTCAGGCTTCAATCAACTAAAATTGACAAAATACAACAAAAATGAATCTGTGTGGAAGTGAGTCAAGTCAATGAGCTTGTAATGGATTGGTTTCTTCGGTAGATTTGAGTAATTTAACATATCAGTATTTTTAAGACGGTCCCTATAAAACGCGCTCAGAATACAGTGGATTCTTGTTCTTTCAAACCTTATTATTTTCGAGGTACAGAATCACCCTCGGATGTTTTTTTCAATTTTTTTCTTCTGTAGTCTAGATGAAAGTTCATATTGCTACTAACATATTCTGAAGATTTGAATCCTTAAGAATGAATATTAGTGGAGATATAATTCATTAAAGTCGTTGTCGTGTGTTTCTCCGAAGTAAACAACGACTAGTTTTTCTATAACATGAGTTTCTTCTTTTTACGATAGTTTTCTATATATATATATATAATGAATTCTTCGACCTCTAGCTTCGTTTCTCTAAAGTCCATTCTGTCTTCTTCCCTAGCACGCGCACGGCTCCTCAAAGCCTTGCGCATGCGTAGAAGCAGCAGCCAATCACAAACCGGCAATCCACACAGGGAAGCCCACAACGAAACGGGGGAAAACCACAAAGGCGCAGGGGAGAACCACAAAGGAAAGGGGAAAACCACAAAGAACGCGTGCTTGCAAACACAACAGTAGGAGGATGGCACATGAGACTTTGTGTGTTTTTATCATAATTTAAGTCCACGATCGTGGTTAAGCGAATTGGAAGAAATGAAACTATATAACTAGTATTTGTTCTTCCACTTACTACGATATCTTAAATGTACACAAACAAATGCTGTACAGTGAATATTAAAAGAGTAAAACAACAACATACACATATTCGTATTATATAATATCTTTGTCTGTTTTTTCCCATCATCGATCAACATGTTAATTGCCCATGGTAAAGCAAAAAGAAAATACATAAAGATGATTATTCTTGGGAATGTTATTTCAGTTCGTCTTTTAGATCTACCGACAAATACCCTGATTGAACTCTCCTTGATAGTAGCAAATTGATATTGCAATTTTCGATATTTTCGCATAGTTGTTAAGTAAAATATGACGATGCCAATACATGATATTATAATCGCAACTGAAGTGATGATTTGTGGGATTTCAACATCGGTGTATACAAAAGAGCCACAAACCGCAAAACTGATGACCCATGCTATAATTAACAGACCTGTAAAACTTTTGGTTACAACTTTAAACTTTGTGCTTATAATAACATATTCTGCAGACACCAAACACAGCAAATGCGATATTGCTAATATTACACTGAAACTCATGCCCGCCAGGAAATCCTGTTGCGTTGCGTTTGAATATACGCTTGTGTTTTCATTTGCAACAGTAAACCATGTGAAAAAGCCACAACTCAGAATGTTAGCAACAGAAAAACTTCTAAGAGTTCCGCTAAGAGATTGATTAAGTTTTTTGATTGTTGACAGACATACGAGGGAAACCATGGACACAAATGCACCGGAAACGTTCACAATAACCATAAGGCATATTAAGTAATATTTCGTCTTGAGTTCAGCCATTTCGACGCAGTTCGTATTGAGATAGATAGAAAAGTTGGTGTTTTCTTTTCTTTTTTTCTACATTTTTTCGATCATGTACAAAATTTCTTTCTTCTATATTAATGTTGGATTGGAGAGGATGATCTCCTTTTTTACATAATAACTTAAAACATCTACCGATTGCCAAATTCAACTTCACAAATGAGCTTTCACCCTGTCTCATACACACATAATAATACTGTATGTGTAACAACATGATTTACTTATACACTAAACACGCCTTTACACTTTTTTTTGTACAGTAACAGAATTCAATTGATTTATAAACATTTGTTTCATACCCAACTGAAAATGGAGAACGGATAATGATAATATAGCGTATGACTTCTCAAAATATTGTTTTTATGCAATACATGGGAGCAATGTATAGAAACTTTAGCATGAATACGATTGAAATCCCCCGATCACGTAGTTCTTAATTGATTCCTTAGTCTGACATATACACCCTGAAGTTCCATATAAACGTACTGTACGACGTTTATGAATTTTCCGTCCGTATGTTATCGAAGTGTAGTGCACCCCCGGTACAAATAGGGTTAACTATTGGCTAAAGTAGAAAGGGAATAAAGAAATGGATATTTGGTTTGCTCAACCCCAACATGTCTGTTCTTGGCTCCTAATTTTTTATTTGATGAATTTTGGATTTTTATTGGACTTTTTAGATTTTATGACGTCATAAGTGACGTCAATTTTCCGATGTCGATACTGTATTGTTAATTTGAAATGTTGATGCTCTCTGTTAACAAAAAAATGCAAAATGTCGTATCAACCTTCTATGTGGGCGATCCCCAGGCTAATAATTGGTCAAACAATAATCACTTGCGAAATTTAAACGCGCCTATTGGGCTATTCGTCCAGAACATATGGAGTATGAAGAGATATATCTAATATTAGTTTAATATTTCTTTATTTAAAATAATATGTACAAACATCCATGTTCTTCTTTTCTTCTTTCTCTCTAGGGTTATTTAAATGCGTTGTTATACTTGGTCCGAGTTCTCAGAAAAATACATATGAATGATATAAAATGAAAATTCAACGAATAAATAGTTAACATGATGAATGATACTGTATCGTCATCTGATAAGCTGTTTATGACGTAATGTACTTCTTTGCACGCCCATGAAAGGGCGCAAATATAATATAAAACAAGAATAACTCTTGGAAACTTGATATCACCTTTCTGCCTGTGAGTTTCTTCAGATTTCTTATTCATTTCTGCATAGGATTCGATTTTGTTTTTTCTATTTCGATATTTTTTCATTATTATGAGATAAAATGTAATAAAGCCACCCCAAGATAGGATAACAATACAAGCAGTTAAAACATGAACTGTTTCCTGGTCTAAAAACACAATAAATGAACACACAGATATACAAATAATCCAAAGTATGACGATCAAACCCTTAAAACTTTTAGTAACTTCTTTAATCCCTGTGCTAATTATTGTATATTCGGCCAACACTAAACATAGTAAGTGAGATACAGATAACATGACTGAACAACTCAATCCAACAAGTAAATTAAAGTCAAATTCAACAGTTTCATATATGTTGCTTACAATATTCCATAGAAAAAATATTCCACCAATCAGATTAGCAGTTGTAAAACTGAGTAAAGTTTCTCTTAACACTGTATTCATCCTTTTGCTTATTGTAAGTAAACCAATAACTGATACAATGGTTAGGAAAACTCCAGATATATTTACAGCTAGATTTATGTATAATATGAACTTTTCAACTTGTACTTCAGCATTTGTGTTCACGCTTGTTCGGTTCGTGGTGTTTGTGGTATTCATAATTGTGAATAATAAACAAATGATGGATAAGAAGTTAATTGTTCTTCAAATTGTTGTACACTGGAGTGAAATCCTTTCAAAATAATATTTTCGTCGTTTTTCTCGCTTTTTTTTTTTTCGTTACTTATTAAAAACGTACACAGCTTCAATCACAAGAACTATGGTTTACTCCTACATTCATCTTATACAATATATTCAACTGATTCAAATGTTTTAATTTGTTAAAATTCGAAAAAAACTGAAATTTTTAATTCAATTTGAAATTTCTTTTACTTAAATGTCAAAAATTAACAGAGTTAACAAGTGTATATATCTATGTTATAAATTAGTAATTATTTCATAACTTTTTCGGTCATTTTATTCTTCATTTTAGTAGGACTTTTCATAAGGACAATGCTGCAACATTGTTGAAAACCCACATTGTGTTATTTGTTTGTTTTGCAACCTTTTTTTGCGTTTTTTACCGTGAAACACCACCAGTTGGTTACTCTATATTTACCTTTGTCAGAGCCTCAATTTGTCTAAACCTACGGGCAGCACTATCCAACGCAGAAGCGACTATCAAAGTAGACAAGCAGTAGAATTGGCCAAAAACGGGCGGATCGGATTATTTTTGAAATCGTCTGCGCAGGAGTATGCGTTTGACTTTTGAGTTAGGCATAGTATAACACTAAGCAATCTTGGATGACTTAGAATTGTATTTAAACGTGTTCCCCATATGGTCTTCCTATCACTCAGTAGAAAATGAATTAGTAAATTTCATCACATTTTAATTAGAAGCTTTATGTATTGCAACATCAGAGGGCGCGAATAACTGTTTTTGTTGCTATAAAAAAAATTTCATTCTCGATGGTCTATTTGAGAACTGTTCCGAGGAAATAAATACACAACCTCGTTTCCAGGGCTTCTTGCCTTTTTGAATACGGAAGAGCTCTTACGTGTTTGAAGGCAAGAAGCCCTGGGAACGAGGTTAAATAAATACATAGAATCAAATAGAATCTAAAAACACTCTGGTAATTTTTGGCAGATGGATAATATATTATAAGCGAACATATAGCCCACAACGTTATTTATACAACAAAATTCAAAGCTAATCTCGTACTCAATCTCTTTTTTCTTATTAAATATTGTGCAAAAAGCAATGCATTAAGGCACTGGAGATTAGCTTGCAAAAAATCTTATTAAATCGAACGAAATAAGCTATTGCGTTTATTTTATCACAAACGTAAAGAAATGGCGCTTTTAACGTTCAACATATGTAGCGCACTTGAACGCGTAATGATAGAGTATTGGTTATTTCGAACATTTTCATTAACGTAGTACTTATGATTTTAAAGATGGATGACGTTTCACCCTTGCTTTATACCTTCTACTTAGCAGCTAACATAGGTGGCGTCTTGTTAACTTTGATATCATTTTGTTGTTTGCTAACAATAAAAAAGATGACTGATCCATTTCGCGGTGTTTTAATTAGTCATAACATTGCAAATACATGCGGAAGTGTCTTAGTACTATACTTCACATTATATCCTACTACTGGAAACATTGAAAACTTTAGTGTTGGCATTGCTATCTCTGTTGGATTGTCTTTGGTTCATCTGATATGCTTAACGTTAGCTGAGTTTGCATTGATTAGTTCCAGGATCAAGCATAAACCGACAAGTTTCACTGGATTGGTCGTTGTGTCATGGATTATGTCGATTTCAGGAAGCAGTGTAGCAACATTTTTAGGTAGAGGTATACATTGGCAGCATCATAGTACGGTACCGATAGTTTTGGCTTGTATAGTATTTGTAGCAATATATTGCACGGTGATGAGAACGAGTCGAAACCGTAAAAGAAAATTAGAAGAAATAAGAAAATCATTAGTAAGAAGCGAAGTTGATACAACAGATAGATCAAAAGATATTGTTTTTCCCCGTGTTATACTTTTTTCGTACTTTATGTGTGCTACACCATGGGCTTGTAAGGAAATGCAACTGACTGATGCACCTGAAAGTATGTCTGCTCATTCATTGATGATGTACACAACAATATACTCTATTAATTTTCACATTATATCATACATATTTATTCATTTACGCATTCGAAGTCGATGGGAAAACGTGTTTCAATAAACTATTAATCGCGACGGATATATGCTCGTACAAAGATATGACGCAGATACCGATAAGCTTCCAACAACCGACGACTATTGGATATCGTTGCGGAAGCCCTTTTAAATACCTGGTGTAGGGCCGTCCTGGGCTGAGACTACAATATGACTATGAACCTGGAAATTGGGAATATATAACATTAATATAACAGAGTTGTGATTGTTCTTCTATAAAGAAATGTCTGTAAACACAATTTTTTGAAGTATTTTCTTTTTTGAAACGTTTGTTATAAAGTTTTAGAAATCGTGGTTTTTGGTTGAAGAGACCTCAAAGTAGTTCGAAAATCGAGTAATTCGAAAAATCCGGGGTAATCGACAAGAGATTCAAGAGACCAAGAAAATAAGAGAAAAATAAGAGAAATCAGGTTTCACTTATTATCTTGATCATTATGTTAATTGTTTATAAGTGATTCTCATTTCATAAAATAGATATACCCTACACGGTCTGTTAATTTAGTGAGAACTCACACTACACTTCGACCCTGATGACTGCAACACTGTCATCATCATAAATTATTCCGTAATACATATCATCATGCAGATAAACGAACTCAAACCCCTCAGAACGCCGGTTCTACAACTAGCAGGATTAAGGTCGAGTAACCTCACTAGTATAAAAACCGGAACTCTCTATGGAGAAGAGTCAACGATCATGTTTTTCATTTGTTTATTTGGTACGATTTACAATTCGTTGACACGACACCCTATTTTCGTAGGTATCAAAGTGACTGACTTCGTCCCTGGCATACTTTCGTATCCAAATTAGTTGATTAACGCCCTTTTTAACTGATGCTACAAGCGCTTATTCTGTGATATTTTACATATTTGCATAAAAAAGTTTTTGTTCGTTTTTGTCACAACAACAAAGGTATTTCTACCTTTCACAACCTTTTAAATCTTTTAAACTGAAGACGTCAAGAGAGAAGAAACACTGGGTTCCAGGTTGAGCCCTTTCATTTTTATTATGTTGTACTACCATAAATGGTGTAATATTGGCAATCATCCGAGAATAGTAGCCATTTGAGACTGAAGGGCGTGAGGGTGGATAATATAAGTGAAAGTACTGGAAATGATCTAATTAATGTCCTAGGTGTTAATTAAAAATTTTCGCGTTAATTGGAACGAGGCGTTTCACGCATATTCAACCCATGTAAGATTTAGTATCTTACAAATCAATATCAATGCCGTCAAGATTAAACGACTGAATGAATGCCCCCTTTAAGGAGGAACTTTAATTAAGACTGAGCGTTACAAAGAACGGGCGTAGATTATTTACTAGAATCTGGAGGGACCGTTAATATGGACGTGACCGTTAATTAGATCACTTACGTATTACATAAATTTATCATTTCTCATGTAGGGATTGCAATGCTAATCTAAGTGCTGATACGGAGATGGTAGGTAACACCTATAGAAAGCCTGCATGAATTGTAACTTAGTGAGTTCGCTTATCTGCATGATGATATGTATTACGGAATAATTTATCTCGTGTGATGATTACAGTGTTGCAGCCATCAGGGTTTTTTTTTACCACACACTACTTAAGCATCACCATCAAGCTGGTTAGCATTATGCAGAAAGTTGTTTTTGCACAGATAGAAAATACTGTATAATTATTTACACACAAAACGAATAGCATCTTTGTCGTGAATAATAATACTGCATCCTCAATAATGGATGTTACATCTTTATAACAAATATCTTTCAAACGAATATTCGTTTATTTTATCTGGTTTACACAGTATTGTTGCATAAATTGACGTTAAGAAAATCTTATTAAGCATCACCTAAAGCATCACTGAGCCTCAGTTTAATGATGCTTATATAAAAAACCCTCGATACAGTACAAAATACATTAATACAAAAAAAGTAGAAATTAATACTAAAGTTCATCTTTCTTTTTATCTTTGTGAATAGTTTTTGCACATCTAAATCCCAAGTTATGAGCACTACTGTCAGCAGAGTTGCTACTACGTGCGGAACAACGGTACCGATAACAGAAACTCTAAAATAAAAAGAAACATTTGTTGAAACATAAATTGGTGGGAATACAAGCCTGAATATTAACTGCTAGATATCACCAGTTTTTAGCATAGGAAAACTCCTCCACGGGTGATATAATATCCAACAGTTGTTTTCAGAAGATAACGTCGAGCAAACTTAGTGGTCAAAAAATACGTTCCCTCGTTGAAATACGAGTAAATTGTATCTTCTTTGAAACTAATCATTTGCTTAGTACTTTTCTACAGTTAATTTGTTAATTTATGCCAACCGACTTTGTATTTCTATGGTTGCGACAAACACGAACACTTTATTGAAATTACCACACGTAAGCTCAGGGCTTATATCATCAGCGGTTTGAGTATAGATCTATCGAACAGTAATAGCCATTTATCTGATTCGTGATTTACAGTATTCACATACATTATTCACATTCCATCTCGTAGCTTATTTGATTACTAGAAAATCACAAATGTGGAACATGAATCACTTGAACCACGAAAGCGTAACGGAACAAGCACATCAATAACAAGATTGCCAACATAACACAACACTAAATCACTTTGATTGGTTTAAATTTAAAAGTTAAAAACAGTAGTTAGTAGTAAATAGGCTAAAGTATTAACAATAACCTATTTAAACTAAAGATTCGACACGCAGGCTAAATATTACCACACCTTTGAGCACATAAATGAACCACCTTTCTTTACTATATCAGTTCCAGATACTGGTCCCGTCGGATTACTTCTAGGTCTTCGATCATGATTAGTACCCCACCAGTCAACAGTCCATTCCCACACATTACCAACCATATTGTACAAACCATATCGATTAGGAGGAAATGAGTTAACAGAACACGTTCCTTTACATCCATCATCACCAGTGTTGGTATTTGGAAAATCACCTTGCCATATGTTCGCACGATACTCAGCTTTTGGCTTAAACTTGTTTCCCCATGGAAACAGTCTAAATTTAAAATTTCAAAAGTTTTTATATTTTAGTTCCACAAAAGAAAACACATTGCGTCAGGAATTACTCATGAAGGAAACTCTACAAGAGGATGGACGAAGGCGCTTCTAAGTGTGATACTGATATATCCTGTTACAAAGCAAGTAGAAAT
Organism: Neoturris breviconis; assembly: GCA_032360805.1. Lineage (NCBI taxonomy): Eukaryota > Metazoa > Cnidaria > Hydrozoa > Anthoathecata > Pandeidae > Neoturris > Neoturris breviconis. The sequence continues at coordinate 273 of JAULBZ010001713.1, read as the reverse complement.
TAGGTTACAATGCAATTACCTGTTCTGTTTACCAGCTCTACAAGCATATTCCCATTCAGCTTCAGTTGGTAATCGTTTACCTTTCCATCTACAATAAGATGTAGCATCATTCCATGACACGTGGACAACAGGATGACTCATGCTAAACATTTGAAGGATAATGAAAATGAATACTACCTTAAGGGAAGAAATTTTAGCGGGAATTTAATTTGGCGGTTGGCAAAATCGGCATATTTGGCGGGAATTTAATTTGGCGGTTGATAATTTTTTTTA
>JAULBZ010001712.1:0-21023 GCA_032360805.1 Neoturris breviconis | reverse complement strand
TTTTGCCACTTCTTGACATTTTTAGACTCTGAAATTTTCTGAGTATGTTCAGTGTGTGTCACTTATCCATTTGACATGAAAATTGAAAATTTGACCAAAAAAGGTGATTATGTACCTTTAAAAGTGTATGCATGCGCAATAACTATAACAGTAGCTCGCCTAACCGGGCTGGAGCGATCACGTAAGAAAATTCCTGCCCGCTTCGATAAGGCGAGATCTCAGCAAAGCGGGCTAGCCAGTTTCTCATGTGATCACACATGATAAAACACACTGACTTTAGCCTATAACGAGTTAGCCTGCCTCATGTGATCAGCCCCTTGACAATAATAATCGAAGCAGAGAGACCCCCCCTATTCTCTCAGAGCCCTAAAAAGCCTAGGTCTAATAGGGTTAAGATATAGAGCTTTGCTAACTTTGCTACAACTATTCTCACTCATTGATGTTTCAGTTTGAGTCTCACAACTCTCAGTCCGCGAAGATATAAACTTAAATTGAAACATCAATTATTCGATTTTTGTTAGTATTCATTTGAAAATCAGTGCGATGTGACTCAAATCGTGTGATGTCAAATTCAAGAACTCGTTTCGAAGCATTTCCACGCTCGGACAGACAGTCTGTATTGGGTGGTAACGAGTGTAATGTTGAAGATAACGTCAGAAGTTGTATTATATCTATAACTAGCACTAGTCGGTAAATATCGCAAGGTGAGTTAACCCTATTTAGGCCCCTACCTCTTAAGATATCACGATTGGCCTAATACTACAACGTCTAATAAACATTTTGAAATATATATGTATTTGCTGTCATCAAAATTCACACCGTACTATGATTTTTTTCTTTGAAAAATGTGTATTTTTTCGAAGTCTACAACTTTTGTTCTAAAGTTGATTTTTACATTCAGTTTCGAGATTCAGAAAAGAAATACTATGTTTTATAACATGGCGCCAAAATTAGCAAAAATACCAAAATATCAAAATAACAAAGTAACGTCATAATTGTAATGTCAACGCAAAGATAAGGTTTGAAGACTATATGATAAATATTGAATGAGATAGCAAGGTGGTTTCGAGAAATGACCAATAAATTTGGAAGATTACATGTTATAGCTATGAAAATTTCCAGACATGTGTAAATTAGGAATTGAGAACTTACGCAATGTGTCTACGACGCCATTTAGCAACGTCGACCTCAAAGAAAGCGTCGTGTAATTTATTAGATTACGCAAATTAAAGAATAATGTGAACGTGACTAATTAGTAAAATAATGTAATAAAAAACCTAATTTAATTAAATTTATTTTTTAAGGACGACTTGAGCACGTCAACTGCAATAAGACGTACTCGATTCAGGGTTTTCTCTGAGTTACACATGCGTACTCTATTACAATTTATCATGATATTAGCGTCGTCTAATACACAAGTCGTCATTGCGTTTGTTTTAAGACGTCAGCGTTTACACAGGTAAAGGTATTCGGAAAAATATGACACTTTGGTGGAATCTGGCCCAAATAGAGTTAAATCTTTCGTGATCAAACGTATTTACAATACTTTAACTGATTTTTTTGTTATTTCGCACATATCTGAAGAGGAACTGACAGGTTAAATTCTTTCTACTAAAGTTTTATATTTAAGAGCATGGGCGTTTAATAAATATTTGCGATTTTAGTAGGGCGTTTATTTAATGATTTAATACAAAATTTATACAAATAAATAAATCCATGATATTAATTTCATGACTACTAAGCTAATTACAAGCATTTTTTATTAACTTAAAGGAAGGTGTAAGCTGTATAACTACTTGTAACCGAAATTAAAACTTTAAAATGCAAAAAGGTAGCCAGCTTTTCACCCTTCAATATTTAATGCTATATTCTTTGAAATATGCTTTGTGGTATCCTTTCGAAACGATTGTAACTTTTGTTACAAGACTGTTTGTTTTGAGTTCTGTTTGTAGAGTATGAAATGTTTGGGCTTGTCTAGCATTACAATATTAAGTTAAGATTTCCTGAATTGTCAATAATGAGGTCCCAAATTTGACACAATGTTCTTGTTTTTTATTCTGTAAAACGACAAAACTGGAAGAGATAAATATGAATAATAAAAATATAAGCAGATATGCGCCAGACAACCGAATCATGTAGAAAGTACTAGGTCTAGGCTTTACTACATTGTACTCCAGTCTACATAATATTATATGGAACCATGCTGTAGTTAAGATCGACCAACAATTAACATATGACCATAAATATTTTTCTTGATGAAGTAATTATTTATAATGACGTAATCAAGGCATAACAGATGCTGCAATATTATTTTTAGATAAAAATGTTTTTAGATAAAAATAATTGTTAGAACAATTTTGGAGCAAAAGTAAGAGGGCCGTCTGTCAAAAGTTTGGTTGCTAAGGGAAAATTATCCCTAGTTACTTTTTTTTTTCTTTAAAACAATCCTTAGGCAAGGATTCTTGTCTCTTTGCTTCCTTCCTTCATTTTCTTTCTTTACGTTATAATCTGTCGTTTGAAATTTTAGTTTACATTGTGAAAAATCAAATCTTTAAAATAAAATATCAACATTGGGAGAGAGAGAAAGAAAGAAGAAAAAAAAATAGAGCTTAGTATACTAGGCTAAATGATCCTAGATGAATTTAATAAAAAGTCTTAAATTTTCTAGTCACATAAGCCAATCATTCATTCACTCAGAAGTTATTTGAAATAAGTATGACAGGGGCAGGGAGATTGTGCCCTCCCTAGGCCTAATATTGTTTTCCACAACGAATTTGTTTTGAAGTTTCTTGAAAAATTCACCGCACCTAAGTCACAAAATTACATGCTTATAGCGTTGCTTGATCAAACATGTTATGGCTTACGTAAGTTCAACAGGGGGGATTTTGAAATATCCCAGTATACTTGTTTAAAGTCTTTACTGCGGTATTGAATAAGTTTATATTCACTGACAATAAAACAATAAATAAAACAAAGCTTTTTTATAATTTAGAAAATATAAAGTTTTAAAACGAATTAATAACGGAACAAATATCTTAATTTTTCAGAATTACAGTTTTACCATTATCTTTCCTAACTCTTTCATACTACTCCAAGAACATCAGAAAAATATTGATCTTAGTTTATGAGCCTTTTCTGGAGGCGTTAGAGCAGCGCTCATTGATCTTTAAGTAAATTTAGCGTTCTGGAGGCGATACGTTTTTCAAAACCGTTTCACAGGCGCATTGGTGTTTTCAGTCATATAAAACCCAGTGATTACAAGATTGAATAGCGGGAATTTAAAGGCGTCTATTCTTTGCACGCACATACGCGTAAGCTCTACGGAGGAGATTAGTAAATTTATGCTCCTCTAAAAATGCAAGTTTTCATATTCTGCAATTGGTGTGCATTGGTCTATCATTATCCGATTTTAGTCACTAAACAACTACAACACAGTTTGACAATAATTAAAAGCAATCTTGTTCACACATAGATGCATCCATTGTGCCTATTGTGACAGACGGGATACATCACATGTTTTATTTAACTTATTTATGATATAGACAGCACAAGGCGATAGGGCTATTCATTAGTACTTTATTTTAATTCGGTAAAATGAAAAAATTACAATTTCAAGAATATATTGATAAACAAATTATAATAGTCACAATATTAACTGAGTCTATTTACACCGAATGTACAAATAAGATCAAGAATTTCCATATTATCTTCACAGCATTCCTATCAAAGTGTCATACTCATATAAAAGTTCATGATTTATAGTGTTCAAAGCCTTTGATAGATCCATAAATACAGCTGCAGCCAAAGTATTTTGATCTAAATACCTTTTCCATTTTTCGTTTAAAGTAAATAGAGTTTTTCGTGTGTTGAAGCCTTTTCTATAACCACATAAAAATGGAGAAAGAAATTTGTCCATGTACGAAAGTAATTGAGTTTGCAAGATTCTTTCAAAAACCTTCGATACATTTGGTAATATGCTAATTGGCCTATAAATTTTTCGCAAGCGTGGAGTCATCTTTTATGAAGACTGGGCATATATCAGCTTTTTTAAGATTTCCAGAAAAATCTTTGTTTTCAAAAATCTCCTTATTCCAGATTTTACTTAAATGCTCACTAGAAATATCTGATGTATTTTTTAAGAATTTAGATGGAACGTCCAGCTTTTTTCGATTTAACTTGAAAATCTCATCAGATATAGTAGTTAAATTTGGCAGGTATTATAAAATTTCTTTTTATAGCCAAAATACTCGGGTGATAATCAAACTTTTGAATTGCAGCTTCTAATGAACAATCCAGGTTGCTTGGTTTAGATAGATGGTATAGATTTTCCGTACTATCTAGTGACTTCACTGCATTTTTAAAGAAGTCATTCATCATTTCAGCAACTTTACTATCATCAGAAATTACTTCATCGTTATTTACAAGAGTAACTTTATATAGTGTATAAAATGAAAAAAACTAGAACATAAGAAAAAGGGCAAATGTCGTTCCGTAGTCTGCCTCACGGGTTAGTATAATTAGTGGGGGTATGTTGACCTGGGTTCTGTGGCGTCATCAGACCCCAGACACAGAACCCATACCGTTTTCTGCACAAAGTTCTTGTCTTGGACATGATAGACTCAAGAGCACTTTGTTCTGGGATGAACAGTTGGTCAACGGGTGGATGGGGAATACTAATGGGAGATGTTACCTTCAATGGTAGCTGAAGACATGGTGAAATCTCGTTTTATCGTAATTGGATATTAGATGTGAGAGGGACCATGATTTGCAGTTACAATAGATACTGTCAGCCTGGTTTACGCTAGACTTAAAATCCTGAAGTGAACATGCCTTTTTTAACACCTTGGGTTCCATACTTGGCAAGCTCTAAAGACTAGAGAGTTTGTTCTGGAAGTTGAGATGGGAAAGCCAAAGGATTACCCAAGCGAAGTGCGTAAGTAAGATCCTTATGAACAAAAAGTTCTCATAGCCAGGTAACTTAATTTATTTATAATGTGAAGTGTGAACTTATTCGAAATTTTGCAACTTCGTTTCCAGGGCTTCTTCTCTCATCTACGTTTAAATCGGAAAGAAAGGGAGAGAAAGAATTCAGATTTAAACGACGAAGAAAGAAGAAGCCCTGGGAACGAGGTCGCAAAATTTTGCTCTAGATTGTTTTATAATATAGGATATATTATCTCAACTTCCTCGTTAGGTAGCTTAGATATTTGGCCCAGAGATGTGAAATAAAATTCTATGAAAAATCACCAAGTTTCAAGTCACTAGAATTTGCGCAAAAGGTTATTTAGAATATACCTTATCCCCTAGCCCTATTACAGGAATGTGTGAAACGGTTATTAAAACAGTTATTAGAAGTAGCTAAAAACTATTTCTAAAGAAGTGTGAGTGAACAAATATATCGTAATGACGTTTGTTACGATCAAACATATTATTTGTTACACAAAAACATGACGTAGTGGTAGTGAAAGAACCGGACGACTTCGTCGAGTGTTCTCAAATTCTATGGTGATTGTTGGCGAACCATTTCGGGCTCCAGAAAGAGGTTGATCCGCAAGTAAATTTTACATGAAGCTCTGGCAGTGAACCTGAACTTAAAACATCACCCAGTTGGTACACAATATCTATCCAACGTCTAAACGTCAAAAAGACGTCATTTTAACGTTCATACGCCGAAACGACGTGTTGTCGACGTTAATTAGAACTCGCGTGCAAAAAGGCAGGGCATATTCTGTAAACAACCCACACTCGTAGCCTATAAATAACTACACCTAACTTTTCATTATATATTTAATCAAGGAAGTTGTTGATATAATGAAGAATTTTTTATTATGACGATGTTGTTTTGCGAAATATTCTTCATTAGTGTGAACATTAGTAAATTTAAGATTAATTATTCATGTTGGGAGGAAATGTGAAAATCAAAATATGAAGCAAATCAATAACTCTAATGTGTTAAAAATAAATCAACCAATTAAACATTTTAAATCATCTCTGCACCTACATATATAAAAACTTCGAACGTTTTATCAGCATTATAATAAAACATACAAGACATAAAGATAATTTAAGAAGAATTATGGTTCAGAAAGACACGTTCCATCCAATAAACGTAAGTAGCCATTCGTGTACGACTAGATTCATACCGTAAATGACCCAATTAACGCCCGATTTTTTGCATGAGTGTTAAATAGATCGGGCGCTAATAAAAGATGATTTGAAATTTCACATATTTTGTTTTCGGACATACACAGCACATGCACTAAATCATAGTCTTCAATGTTTACCTTTTTTTACAATCGTGGAAATAAATTAAGAGATGCTTTTCGAATTTTAACTCGGCGTCACAAATGAAACATAAATGCGTAAACTCGACAAATTCTGTTGTTTCTAGCAACCTAGTACCCAGACTCTTGGAATAAATTCGAATTTTCGGGTCGTTCGTATTGCTAATCTCAGATATATACGGCTTTCTATTCAAGCTGAAATTCTGAATTTGTCTCAAATAGTTATTTTCATGATTGCCATCACATCCGTTTGTTCAAGTATTGCGTTTTTCTAATTAACGCCTGCTTTAAGGGAGGGACGATAAATAGAACAGGGCGCTAAATTGGAACGAGGTGTTAATTTGAAGGTGGGCGTTAATGAGATCATTTATGGTAACCATGTGATTAAAGCATGGTCACACGGCTTTAGTCCTGACTCGCGTGTATTGATTTCTTCGATACGAATGAACAAAATGAACAGTCAACCTTGTTTGCAGGGCTCTTTATCTTCTCCACCTGATCTTACAGAATGGAAAAAAGGTTCGAGGATCAAAGTTGACACTGCAATAACTTTTTTTGAAATTTCCTTTTAGAAGCCTATACAAACCATTCGCATTGTTATGTTTGGTCTTGGAGGTGTCGGAAAAACAACTTTAATTCGTCGCTTTTTATTCGGCAAATTCGACAGTACGTACACAGCAACGATAGAAGATGACTACCGTCAAGTTATGACGTATAATGAAAAAGTTATCGACTTATCTATCTTAGATACTGCCGGTAGTTATCAGTTTCCGGCAATGAGACGCCACGCAATACAAAATGGTCACGGATTTGTTATTGTTTATGCGATTGATAATGAAGCGTCCATCGAAGAAGCAAAAAGGCTTTATACAGAAATTAAACAAACTAAGGATATCGATATGTTTCCAGTGATATTAGTTGGAAATAAAATTGACAAAAGTCCAATGGGCAAAAGAAGAGTGCACCGTGAGAACGTCAATGCCATAGTTGATTCTTGGGGATATAATGCGGAACACATTGAAACAAGTGCAAAGTTAAATCATAATGTATCTGTAGTATTCAATAAACTTATCGGTATTATAGACAAAAGAAAATCCTTACAACATAAGGTTACTACAAAACAATTAAGAAGAAGATTAACAGTACACTTGCCCTTATCTAGTAAGAGTATACAGCGATTGTATTTATCAACACCAAACAACCAGCGATCGAATTCGTTACCGAATAACCAGCGATCAAATTCGTTACCAAATAACGAGCTATCGAATTCGTTACCAAATAACCAGCGATCAAATTCAATAACAAGCAACTGGCGATCCAATTCATTAATGAACAACCAGCGAGAAAATTTATTAATATCAAATGACGAGCGATCAACCTTTCTAATACGGAATGCACAACAATCATCTTCATCATCACCGAATGTACAACAATCATCTCCATCATTACCGAATATCCAACGATCTTTTCAATCATCACCAAATCTCCAACAATCTCTTCCATCATCACCGAATCTCCAACAATCTTTTCAATCAACATCGACCGTCAAACGATCATTTTCTGTACAAAATCATAACAAACGACCAAACTCATGGAAAAAGAGACTTTCTATACGCAGATTGTTGTCTAGAAAAACATTTACATAAATATATTACTTACTGTTCTCGTATCTTGTCTATTTAAAAAGTTTCGTCCATTTTTAAACTACTTCCCATCTTTCTGTTACTCGTTCCATCAGCTTTATCTTATTATTTAGTTTTCTATACACCAAACCCGAAGCCAAATGGAATAAAATTTACCATTTCTATACACCAAATACCTAACCACGTGTCCCTGAACACATGGAACCACATGCCTTTTCTATACACCTAACACCTATTCACATGCGGCCGAAATTTACCCTTTTTATATACCAAAACCCTAACCACACCAAATTTAGCTTTTTATACTCTAAATCCCCAATCAAATGGTGGAAGTCGTTGTTTTCGACTAGAATAAACGACTAATCACATTCCCACGATTTCACCTTTCCTAAAATTGCAAAAGGTAGGGAACGAGGTTGGATAAGCAATATTTGACGCCGATCATAGGATGATGGCCTCATTCCAAAATATTGTTCAATGTACACAGGGAAGACGCTAGAGTCCACCGGGTAGCTTAAACTTTTTAAATAGCTGGCCCAACGATGATTATGAACGACAAAAATCTATATCAAATGTGTAATATAGTTATTTCAATACCAGCGGATTAGATTCTATGGTCACCATGACAACCATATATTTATTGTGGTTATGTAATTCTGATATAATGACTAAGCAAGAAAGAAATTTTAAGCTAGTTTATTATTTCATAACCATTACAGTTAACCACATTTTCTTTTCTTTTAAACTCTCAACTTTCATTGTGAGAAATTCATTTCCAGGCACATGACATTGGAATAATGTTTTTACGTTGCTGTGGCGTCGAGTGACGACAGCAGGGTTTTTACTTGTTGTTCATGTATAATTTTTTGTCGCAGCTCAAACACCATTTTTAAACGTTTAATTAACGCCAAGTTATATCGAGTCCGCTAGGTCATGATTGTGATCTTGTATCTTTCATAACTCCAAATAACACAGTGAAATATTCTTTAGAATTTCTCATAGTCAAATCCCATTTTATCACCTGCGTTGGTGAGCACATCATTTGCATGATCAATCAAATCAGTCACTTCAGTGTGACCTTGCATATTCCCTTCATAATAGCCGAAATGGACAGCTGCTTTCTTCGCTAAGCGTTCCATTTCGCGAGCTTTCTTTAGAGTTTTCTTTGCGTAATTTAATTTCCACAAAGTTTCGTCGCGTTTCGATTCAAACACCGGCATCTTTGCTATAGTTGCTGTATTATCGCCATTGTCTGTTTGACGTTGTTGCGTTTCTTTCAATGTCTTCAATAAGTCAGCATTATTTGCAATAATTTCTAAAAGAAAAAAGCAATGTCAAAAACTTCATTTTGGTTAAAGTAACTAAATGCGGCAACATTTGATTTCCATTAGGCGCAAAATTCCGCGCGAAAGCCAAAAAAAGATATTCCATTCCTGTGTGGCAGCCATCTTGTTTGGCCAAACATTTTCTATTTTTAGAGAAAAGAACTGCTGAATTTGACACTTCCTAATGTTATTGGACTCTGAAATTTTCTGAGTAAGATCAGTGTGTGTCACTTGTCAATTTGACATAGATTTTAAAATTTTGGCCAAAAAAGGTGATTATGTACCTTTAATGGAAATCAACTTTCAAGATCGTTGGCTCAGTCATAGATATACGCTCAGTACACTTTCGGTACTCTTTACTATTCTAACTGAATGTTCATTGTTAGTCCAGTTAGCTGAAGCTAAAAAAGTGGCCTAACCCCAAATAATAGCGTCATGCTAAAAATTGGCCAAATTGGCCAGAACGCTACCCAGAGTCGCCAGAAAAAAGCATGTTTGAAATATTTTGGACTGGTGGATCCGGCTAAATATTGAGGAGGTGAAATTCGCTGCGAAAGCCAAAAGAGGACATTCCCTTGGCAGAAAGTGACGTCATACATAATGTGAAGTCAATTTCTATATATGGCACGTCCTCTTTTGAATTTTTCACGGCGGGCGAAAATAAATTCCACGAAATTCACAAGAAACGATTCAAGAGCGAAAATAAATTCCACAATTTTTATTTATTCCCAAACTTTGTTTCCAATGATTTATCGTAAGATATTAGAAAAAACCCGCATGAATTAAGTGTCTTAAATAGCAAAAGTGTATTCTGCAAACTTTCTTACCGCAAAAATGTCCGTGAAAACATATATTTATGGTGAAATTAAGCCGGAAAGAAAGAAAGGTCAGTAGCCTACATTGAAGAATTTACTGTGACACATTCTTACCTTGTATTTGAAGAAAGACGACATTAAGAAGAACTAATAGCAACCCGTGATCAATACGCATTTTTAAACACCATGCAAATTCCAAACAAAACTAGCGAATGATTTTGCAAAATAATCTTGCAGATTTTTGTTTTATATGTGTTTATCTATCAAATGGTTCAACAAATTTAAAATTATATCTCTCTGCTTATTCATTGGTTAAATGACATGATTAAATCAATCTCGTTGGTAACCAAAGTCACCAAACCAAACTAAACAGAAAATAAGCAGTTGAATCTAGTGAACCGTAGTAATTTATAAAAAAATTTGAAGTGTTTTTAATCAAGGTGAACACGCGCGTAAATAGATCGTAATAAAATTTTCGATTTTTAAACGACCCGTTTTGCAACAAAATTTCTCGTTTAGATTTTTGGATTTCCACAATATGTCGCAAACAACTTGGTCTCGTTAAAATTAAACATAACGTTCCAAAACTCAAAAGAATGGCAATTCTACGAAAGAAGGTTATCTTGTTGAAGTTGTAATTGATTGGTTTCATGAAACAGACCAATAACAGATTGACAACTTAACTACTACCTGTTCGTTTGTTACAATGTAAAATGTCTCATCCGTTAAATAAACTATATTTTCAAAGGATTTTCTCGCTAAAATATTTACTTTTCGGAATTACCGATAATAAGCCAACACGATAGAATTAGCGATAAAATGAGCGATAGTAGTTATCGCTCAAAATTAACTATATTTAGCGAAGCGACAATTTCTGTTCCCACTTGCTACAATACCATCCGTTATCGTTAGTTATTGCTAGATCTAGTAGTGCTTACTTTAATTTTAAATTTACATTTTCTCTCACGATGTCAGAGATTTGAGAAGTTCTCTCACGATGTCAGAAATTTGAGCATAAAATTCTGCGGCATCCTTTCAAATTGGAATTGGCGATATTATTCTGTCGCTCATATCAAAAAGTTTTGATATAAGGGATAGAAGATATCGCTAGTTATATTTAGCGACAATTTTTGTTCCCACTTGTGGCTAGTTATAGTTAGTTATCGCTATTTTTCTTTTTTAAGACTTGAAATTTGTTCTGTGGTTTTAAAAATATAAGTAAAACCTCGTTTCCGATGAAAAGATAAGCAAAACCTCGTTTCCGATTAATTATTCGATACTGATTTTATTAAAGTAGGGTCGTTCAAACTAATATGCGTCTTTCAAGCCACCTGTGAAAGCATTTTCGGTATGAACTAAATAAGAGTAACTTAACATAGCGTCCACCAAACGCAACCGGTTGTTTAAGTTGAATATATAACATAACTCGTTACCAAACCATTTGAATAAACATAATACGAGTTAGTGTCCAGACCTTTTAATATAGCGAATGTTTAAAACGCATTTTCGGCATACTAATGAAAATGTGTTTTTGTTCATATGAGTATAATTGACAGATAGTGTAGACGGAATAATTTTGTATAATTATCGCAAAATTCACGGTGTATTTTGAAATATATCCAAGAAAGAAAAGGATTGTATGGGATTTCATTAACGTAAGTTTATTTCAACTGTAACGCGTTTATTTCTTTACTGTAAAGCGTTTATTTTTTATTACAAAACGACTCATCATCAGTATTATCAAACGGCGAAACGATAGCACCATTTGCGTTTGTCTGTTTGCTGCGTTTCTAATGGAAAGATGTCTAAAGAGTCTTAAGTAGTCTATATCTATAGAGCTAAAACATATTTTAATCTGGTGACCTATGCTATTTATCAATGAAAACTTACACGCGTCTTTTTGGCCAAAATCTCCAAATCTACGTCAACTTGATCGGTAAAATACACTGATCATACCCCTTGAAAATCGATAAAATTATTAGGAAGTGCCGAAACAAGCGATTCTTTTACTAAGAAATGGGAAATGTTTGGTCAATCAAGATGGCTGCCACACAGTAAGCATAGAAGAATATAACTTATGATTTCGATCACTTATATATACCAATAAATAAAATTCCGAATATAATCCCCACCGCCACCCTTTCCCCCCTCCCTTACACACACCAAAATGCTAGCTTATAAATCGTTCCGTGAAAAGCGCATGGGCTTTACGAGAAAAAAAAAACACTACTCTCTAGTTCATTTTTCTGTTAATTTTCGTAGCTCAAAGCATTTATGTGCTTTCGGTCCCTGTGGGCAATATATACAAGGTAGTAGTGCTTCCTCCAATGACCAAAAGTGCTTTTTGGAGCTTTTCTTTTATTGTATTGTTCTATTAGTTGCTGTCTGTATGATATGGTATTTATTCCCTTATGAGTTCTGTTTTCTTTAAATCCTTGATAAAAAAATTTAGTCTATAATAATATTCATCTGTATGGACAATTTCATTAACTTGTACCTTTAATCCTGTTACTAATATTTTCTGAAAGTAATTCCATAACGGTGAATACCGTAAGTTTGTAAGTATTTTTTGGTGGACTTAGATATGAATGAATACAGTTATAGAACATTATGTGTTTTCTCCTGTGCTCACTGGTGGCAGCCATCTTGTTTGGCCAAATATTTCCATCTTTAGATTATAGCATCACTCACTTTTGACACTACCTGATGTCTTTAGACACAGGAATTTTCAAAGTATGATCAGCAAATGTCACTTGTCATGATGATATAAATTTTGCAGATTTAAGCTAAAAAAGGTGATTATGTACCTTTAACTTTCATATAGTAGGCTGATGTTTTGATTCTAAAAATTGTTCATAACTTTATATAATTCCCATTAGACGGAAAATTCCTAGCAAAAGAAGACATTCCTGGTAGAAATTGACATCATGCGGTGTGTGACGTCAATTTCTACCAATGGAATGTCCACGATTGGCTTTTAGATTCAGATTCATTTAGATTCTCTCTCTCGTCTTGCTTTAAATTCACTTTTAATCCCTCATTCTTTGTTGTATGGTGGATTTCCACTTACGCGATAACTCAAATTGCGCATGCGTCGTAGCAAATTATTTAAAGTTGCTTACACAGGTGTAAGTTGGGATTCGAAATCACATACAGTCAACATCCGTTAATTCGAATATCAGTTATTTCGAACAAATGTTCTGGTCCCCAGAGTTTGAATTTGCCCTAAAATACGTTTGATATTTCGAACATTTGCTATTTCGAACGAATAACTTGCTTCCTTGAGGGTTCGAATTAGCGGACGTTGACTGCAATTAGATCTATTATTAGTTATATTATTAAAAGCAACCCAGCTGGCAAAAACTTGTTCAAAGTCAGCAGTAGACGCTAGAAGCATTTTTACTGCAAATTTTGAACAAGGTTTTGTCCGCTGGGAAAAGAAACCAAATCAGACTCTATTTATGCTAGAGAGAAGAGTTGGAAAGCACTTCCATTCCAACCCTATGATGTTTAATCAACTGTTTTTTCTCTCTTTAGTTTGGAGCCATGAGATTGGCTTTCTTTGTCATCTTCTTCTCTATTTACGTTTATGCAAATGAAGAAGGTAAGAAGCAACAAATTAAAGTCACATCTAACTGTTGTTGTTTCATTACTAATGCGAACTCGAAAGGAACAAGACATTTTCGTTCGAATGTTCGAATTATCCGAAGTTATTGCAGGTGTTTATTCTAGGGAAGGGGAGAAGCTCACTCAAATTTGAAGACATGTTCCCTTATACAAAACCTCTGATATTGTGGATTCCATTATCTTGAATAGGAAAAAAGAACAGGCATTTCGTTGTGACATAACTTTTTGTCGGACCTTTTTAATTTGATGACAGTGTTTGAAATAAGAGGAAATAATCTCTGTGGATGAGAGATTTGTAAGTATTTCTTCAGGCTACAAAACCTGAAGCATTGCTCAAAAATCTCTCCTCCACAGTGATTATTTGCTCTTATTTAAAACACTGAATGATATACAATTTGTTTAGCAATATACATAGATGAACTTCAAAACGATGGAGAAAATAGTGAAAATACTGTCGTTGCATTAAATGAAGATAAACGGAGTACTGATGAAACATTGGAAACGAAAGATGACACTGAGTACAAATACCATGAGCCTAAATACAGTAAGATGCTAGAAGGTCGTGACTTAATGGCAGTAGCAACCTCTACTTTTGACATCAAAACAGAAGGAAAACCAGCTACTAAGGACATAGATGACTTGATGGCATTGAGAGATAAACGGGACGCAACTCCATTATTTAAAGGGGAGACATCATTTAAACAAATCCACGACTTCATCTATAACACTGACATGATGTCAACGGTATCAAATGAACTTCGAAATGAATTAACAGCAACAGCCTCTGCCTCTGCAGCAAGAAAGACAAAACCAAAGAAGAAAAGAAATATTGAGAAAAAACGCGAAGTTGACGACACTAAAGGAGAAATGTCAAACATATTTTCTGGTATTCAATCGTCTAAACACCATAAATTAACACGAAGCGATATTAGAAAGTTAGCAAAGAAAGCTGTCATGTTGGCCACATTGAAAAAACTTGATGAAGTGAAATCAAAGAATGCAGAGAAGAAAGGAAATGTTTCAAAAAGTTTGAAAAAATCAACGAAAAAAAGTGAAAAGGAAGGAAAGAAAACAAACAAAAAGAAAAGTGAAAAAGAGGAGCATACTAAGAAATCCACACCAAGTGGACCAGGAAAAGATAAATCGGATAAATATGAAACAAAAGATCATGCCACAAAAACAAAAGGGAAGATAGAGATTACAGAGACGAAAGGACATGCTGCAAAATCGAAACAAAGACCAACATTGAGTATTTCAGGAAAGGATATCAATGCTGAGAAAAGTAGCGACAACGTTGGTGAAATGTTCAGTAGTGCACCAAAGAAAGAAGTAAAATCTGAAAAAATTGTCGACAGTGTTGAAGCAGTATTAACAGACAGCAAAAGTGCATCAAAGAAAGAATCGAAATCTGAGAAAATTGTCGACAGCGTTGAAGCAGTCTTAACAGATAGCAAAGACCTCTCCAGCAAAGGCTCCGAAATGTTAGAAGATATATCGAAACCAACCAAGAAAATATCAGTTATATCAGACGATAACATGAGTAAGATTCTCAACAATGCAGAAAAACCATCTGCAAAAACAGAAGAAAATTTAGATGACCTGCTTGAAGATAAAAAGGCAAAAGTTTTATCTGAAGATAAAAAGACTAAAGTCGAAAAACCTGAAACAGACGAGACAAAGAAAGCGAACGAGATCATATTCGGGGATATTGATGCATTAGAAGCACCAGATCTATCTAAAAAAAGTGAACTACCAAAAACAGCAATGAAGGATCGAATCGTTACTTTAAAATATGCATTAAGTAAAAGCAGTCCAAATAAAGTACCTGAAAAGTTTCTCCCAGATTTACCGTCAGGATTACGAATGATCGCCTGGACAAAAATACTTGAAAAGAAAAAGAAAGAGTTAACTCAGTTAGAAGAAGTAGTTGGTGCAACTGATACAACGACAGATAGCAAGCCTGTTTTGATAAATATTGACATCGATCAAGAAAAAACAGAAAAAGATGGCTTGGCTGCATTGAAAGAAATAAAAGATGCAGAAATTGAAACAAAA
Organism: Neoturris breviconis; assembly: GCA_032360805.1. NCBI lineage: Eukaryota > Metazoa > Cnidaria > Hydrozoa > Anthoathecata > Pandeidae > Neoturris > Neoturris breviconis. The sequence continues at coordinate 5,274 of JAULBZ010001712.1, read as the reverse complement.
GATACGGAAGCCGAGAAAAAAGAAATTGATAAAACAAACACACATGTTCATTATCTTCAGAAACATATCAAAGGAGCGAGAGCATTACGCAAACTTATTGCAAAAACATTAATTGGACATTGTAAAACCACCGGTAAACGAATTCTAAAAGCTTTTATTGCCATGGACAAAGCCTTAGCACGTGCTCAGGCTATTGCAACAGTCATTGGTCAAAAATTTAAAATTGATCCAGATAGAATCGAATCTCTTGTTGGCGATAAAGAAGATCAAGTTGTTGAAACATTTCTCAGAGATATTTTTACAAAAATATAAACAATTCAAGCCCAATGGGCAAAAACTTGTTCAAAGTTCGCAGTAAAGACGCTTAAACAACGTCGTTCGATGCGTTTCTAGCGTCTTCACTGCGGACTTTGAGAAGTTTTGCCCACTGGGACTAATTTACTAGTGCTCCAGATAACAACAAATAATCGCTGTGGAGGAGTGAAAACTCCTACACAGTGATTAAATTTGCTCTTGTTTCGAGCCCTGCTTATAATCTTAAATACTAATTTTATTTTTACTCGAAAAATATCTTATTCCACATTTCTACAGCAACTTCTTTTCACAAGCTTTTTATCTAGTTCACTATTAGATACAGCGATTGGAAATCAAAAAGGAGTACAGCGGATTTAAAATTTTGAAAAGATTGGCTACTTGTTATAACGAGTTTTTATTATTATAGCATAGACCAACATTTTACGAGCTATTTTGTTATCATCATTTTAGGCCAGAACCACTAAAACTAAATACCTTAAATAATACTATGATATTTTGTAAAGACTGTAAACAGCATAATACTATTAAAATACATTTGGAAATGTAAAACGCCCTGAAATCAATGTGGCACGATTGATCACAGCGCTCCAATAATTTGCGCACAATTGCTATGGAGAGGAGGAATTTTAAAGTACAGTCTCAAACTACAAAACCCTTCTCCACAGTGATTGTACTTATTGGATCATGGAAAGTAACAACAATAGAGAAAAGATTCAACTTACATTCTATCATCAAAAGGTTTGCATTAGGCTTGATAATATCATTGATGTGAATGTACCAATCAGAATGAATATTGTTGATTGTACAAATGTTGTTCTCAATGTCACTAAAAACAATTAAATTGCAGATAAGAATACGGAAAACCACCTCTGATTGGATAATCCACGAGTTACGAGTTGCAAATCACGAGTTGCTACTTTGGTAACTGGGATTAATTTAATCTTAGCAACCAAATATTTGAGGTCATGGTAAATATTATCATATATTACATCAATGTCTACAAATAGAGTGTCTTATTTTGGTTTTCACAGCGAATTTTTCGCCTTGTGGAAATCAACCACTATATGTGTCTGCTACATTATTTTAGTTGTCTGTTTTCAAATCTTGAAAAAAAACTGAGGCTGGGATAATGACAAAGGGAAAATCTTTTAGGAGCAAAATCTTTCATTGGTGTGCAAATTAAGAAAGACTGCCACAACACACAATTTAATTTGGCTAGAAAATGCAAAACAAACAAACAGAGGATACGCAAAAGAAAGAAAAAATAAGAAAATGAAGCTCGAATAAGAGTAAATAATCACTGTGAAGGAGATGTTTGAGCTTAGCTTTAAGTTTTGTAGCTCGAAGCAAGATTATTTGCTCTTATTTCGAGCACTGTATCGTATTGTTTGTTGATATATCACACTTCCTTACAGCAAGCCTCAAAATAACTATCCGACATCACCTGTGGAGGGGTGTTTTTATTAAAGTGTTCAGCTGCAGAACACTCCCCCAAAGGGGATATACTGAAAATATTTTCAGACTTGTCATTGATATAATACCTTTTAAAGCTTGAATATTTGATGTAAGTACAAACAATGTTGTAAGGTAAACACAAAATAAAATTGCATGACCACCCCAAACAGCAGCAGCCATATTGAATAATTTACCATAACTAGATAAAATCATCACTTTGACAAATGATGAAAAGCTGAAATAAAGAAGATTTTAAACGTTTTTTTCAAATAACTGTTTAGGAGGGGTTTTGATTTGAGGGTTTTTTTATTAAATATTTTATTTTAAAGAGGCAGGCATTTAAAATCTTTTAAAATCATTTAAAAAAAAAAATTAAAAAGTATTTACGGAATATTACATTAAAAGTGGTGACTTGGTAAGGATATATTTTCAGTATCATTATATGAAATTATATCCCAGGAAAATACTATTTAGCGGAAACATTGAAATAAAAACATGAGAAATATAAAAACATCCTCAGTCAAAAGTACACCTTTTTCTTTTTATAAGAAATCTAAGCAATGGCTTGAGTCTCAGGTTTCTTAAAATGTTACAAATTTGATCCTCAAATGTTTCTTAATTTCTAACGGTTCAGTCTGAAAAGTATCTTAAAAACGTTGTTCGAGTTCAAAATTCGCTTGTTACCAATGAATGATATGGGAATTCGAATTTTACAAATTCAAACAAAACATTCGAAATTTGAAGACTTGAAAATTTATGTTTTTAGTTCTGACGGATAATAAAAACCCTCAAGTTTGTCTTGATATTACTGATTGTGATGGCATGGTTGCTGAGGATGTTGACGGGGATAGATTTTTGAATTGTTTAACTTTTGACTTGTTCGACTTATTTAATTTATTTTTTTTGCAAATCTGAGACTCAGGTTTCTTATCGACTGGTTAAAAAGAAAAAGGTGTATTAAAGCCCTTTACTTTTCCATACTCTTTTACAGTTTAGAGTTTAAATATTTACCTGAGTTTATTACGTTTAAGTAATGTAGAAGAGACCAGCATAACCATATAAACCACAAATATGTTGATAAGATATTCTAGAAGTAACAATTCACTGATCTTAAAGAGTACAGTAGTCGAAATAAAAGTAAATAATCACTGTGGAGGAGTGACTTTTGAGCATAGCTTCAGGCTATTAAGCATGAAGTTATGCTCAAAAGTCCTTAATTTTCAGCGATTATTTACTCTTCTTTGAACAACTGGAGTGTGATATAACAAAAACATCATTGAGATCACACCGTAGTTGACAGGATCTTTTAAAATGTGTAATGGTATGATTACTTATGACTTGGGATCGAATTCACTAATCTGTGAAAATAAATAATACACTTCAGGGCTCGAAATAACAGCCGGTCATCGCTGTGGAGGAGAGATTTTTCAGAATATTTTCAGCCAAGTTGTCTGAAAATATTCTGTAAAATCTCTCCTCCACAGTGATGACCGGCTGTTATTTCGAACCCTGCACTTGAGGTTTTTATTTTGAGGATTTTATTTTATCTGCCATCTTTATCTTAATAATCATATCATCAATAGGATTACCACCAATGTTTTCCTCACTTTTAATAATTAGTACAAACTTTCCATTATGGATAACATTTTGCACAATTTATAGTTTTAGACACAAAGAGTACTTCAGTGGCTGAAGCCATTCTCCAAAATCCCTCCTCCACAATGATTATTTACTCTTATTTCGACCACTGTACTTAAAATATAGTAAATTTTGATCCTTACCGACCAATGTAACAAATAGCAACCAGAAGAATTGTTCTTCTAACATGGTATACCAGCTTGAATATTGCATTGTAGATGATTGAGAAACAAGACACCATTTAATGTCTTTTGTATTAGTAAATGTTAAGGTAGATAGACACAAGATTAGTCAATAAATTCCAAACGTGAAATTGCTTACAAAATTGTGTTGATTGCATAGAAAAATATTTCTGTTAACCTCGAATGACTATAGCAATACTGTTGAATCTTGCTTATTAGTATAAATCTATTTGGGAAATATTTGGGAAATCCTATGTAAATAATCCATATCAATATTTTCCCATAACTTGTGATAAAGTAATGCTTACGTTACACATTTTCATTAACAACCCGGAAACTCTGTGAAAGAACTTTAAAATATTTACAAAAAACTGCAAACAGAATGAAAAAAGCTTTTGTAAGAAAGTACAATGTTTGGTACCATATTGTTCCTTTTATAATATACTATAATACTGCTAAGTTTCATCTCAATTCTATTAGTTCGAAGGTTATTAAGGGGGGAGTCCGCCCTCCCCCAGCTTTGAGAACCCCCAAAATCTCAGCATATATATAGAGTTAAAGTGTGCTGCATTGGATGGGAAGGAAGAATTTATTATGATCTATCAGAAATACTTACTTACAGTCTGTAAGTTTGTCTCATATTTTAATGCATTACAGGTGTTTTCACTAGAAAACGATTTGGTTAAGAATATTAGTGAGACAGAATATTGTTTTTGTCTTGATGGATGTGCTTTAAGGACGAATACCCAGAAACAGACCTTATAATTGATTTACAACATTGAAAATGTCCCAAAACGAAATAAAATATATAATAAATTTAATTTACTATACATCAAATTTCGTTTTGTGATCTTTTCAATATTGCAACTCAATTATCCTTTCGAACTTACTATGTACTTTGAAAATCTGATAATCGAGTACTACTGAATAGAAAACTGTGAAAAAGATACATGTGTCAGACAAAATATAGGATATCAATAACTTCATGTGTATCTAAATTATTTAAATAATAACATACTTGCACAACATCGCTGTTTCTAGAGAATACAAACATTGGAATCTATTCCATGTTTACTAAATTTCACAATTCATTCCTCCAGTTATTGACGTTGAATTCAAATGGTGGAAAGACTAGGACAGATGTATTATATTATTTTTATTTCCATGACGATGCTGTCTCAAAATATTCATGCCAACAACATACATTTTTAGTGTTCAAAATAAGAGCAAATAAAATCACTATGGATTAGTGATTCTAGAAAACCTAAAGCAACGCTCAAATTCCTTCACCCACAATGATTATTTACTCAAATACTGATTTAACAAAAATGAAATTGCAAAGAAGGGTGTTAAAGGGATCCCGAGGTGTCAACACAAGTTGGGTTCAGATTATAGAGTTAGGGAAGTTATTTCGACACGTCTGGTTAATTTCGGCGGACGATTTCGCTTACCCTACTCCTGATTCTAATTTGTTTACATTCCTTCCCACCGAAGCTACCATTACGGCCTTCTTCCTGACGATGTTTTTCAATTCTCGTGTCCAGTCTTTTTCCATTGCTCAAACGATCATGACGGTATGGTTCGGTAATTTAAAATTATGACCTTTTCATAAGGAGGATATACGCAGGGTTTCACCGTCGTAACAAAAAATAACAACATTTACTTCGACAAATACTACCTTATA
>JAULBZ010001711.1:0-21025 GCA_032360805.1 Neoturris breviconis | reverse complement strand
TTATTCCCCCCCCCCCCCCCTACAATGAGGCACAGAAGAGTATCATTGGGAATTGGTTTGAAGAAGATTATAATAGAATTTGCTATCCTTTAGGAAGAACATTTTATTCTTTGATACTAAAAAATATAACTTAATTGTTGACAAAATTCACCTTACCTCACCATGTCTTAGCCGATCTTCGAAATTCAAAATTATTATCTGAATCAAGAATTGCTATCTGAATCTGAATAATGAACAATATGAAGAGAAAATAATTATGCTTTTAAACAAAATTCTGATCATTATCTATATGTTTGTATTGCATAATTTCACAGTGCTTCAATTATGAAAAAAATACTAAGGAGGAGTGATTTTGGAGCATACCTTTAGCCTATTATGTAGCCTAAAGATATACTAAATAATCTCCTCCACATAGTAATTATTGGCTCTTATTTCGAACTACGTTTCAATTTTAAGAAATGTCATCAACACATTGATCCTGCAACCTGTTCTATAAGGATCAAGTATATGGCGAGTGAAATTGTTGGAGAGTATGGATTAAAGGTACGCCAATGTTATTAAAACTTTAAGAGGTCGAAATAAGAAAATCTAACAGTATCTTCGTGCCAGTAGTTGGAATAAGAGCAAATAATCACTGCAGGGGAGTGTTTAGTGAGCAAAGCCTGAAGCTCAAAACCCCCTCCACAGTGATTATTTATACTATGTTTTACCGAATAATCACTGTGAAGGAGAGATTTCTGAGCATTGTTTCAGACTGCAAAGCCTAAAACAATGCTCAAAAAGCCCTCATCCACAGGGATTATTTGATTACCACTGCTTGTACCCGAACAACAATCCATCACAAGTTCATTTTATTAACTTCTTTCACAGAACCTATTATGCATTATGGTTATTTCAATGCATGACCTTCATTTTGTAGGTGCTTCTGTATGAAATTGCTTAGTATATTGATGATATTAGGTGCAAATAAATGTGCAAAATAATCACTCAGGCAGGAATCTGAATATTATGTATTACGTGTTGGTCTACTCCAGAGGCAGACGAAAGTCTATTCTTCTTCCACTCAACTTATAATCATGGTCCATTCTTTTTCAATGTTTTGATTCTGCTTGTTTTAGCCAATCACATCAGATTTGATTAAGAGTATCACTAATATTGAAATGTTTCATATACAACCTGTTGAAAGTTTACCGCCCGTTAAAGCTCCGAAGTCGAAGGGTAGAGGAATTTCAATTGATTTGACTGGTAAGAGAATACGTAGTTATCAGCCTCTGGCACTTATGAAACTTTAGACAATACAAGCAATATATACATCGTTCGAAATAAGACCATAATCACTGTGGAGGAGGGATTTTTGAGCACATCTTGAAGCTACAATGCCTGAAGCTATGCTCAAAAATCCCTCCTCCACAGTGATTATTTACTCTAATTATGACCACTGGAATAAGATTATCGTAGAGTACCTAAAGTAAGCTGGACACTTGCTTTCGAAATTAGCAAGGGCGCTTACTATTGGGTGGGTGCTTACTTTCGGGGAGCGCTTACTTTTGGGTACCGAAAAAGTGTTAACAATGGATATAATAAAACAACTCATTTTGTTTAACAATGTCACTATGCATTAGCTATATAGAATTATAAACACTTTCCATTTTTTGCAAACTTTAAACTTCTTAGACATTGTTTTTAAAATGACTTTCATTCCCTGTAAGACTTAAAATCACAGTTGATCCGAACATAATTATTCCACTTTTTAATTAGGAAATTAATTACGAAAAGCGCGGAACTCTAGTCTTTTGGAACTCTACTGTATTTACTTACTTATTGTAAGATTTTTCTAGAACTATTCTTAATAAGAGCACATGAGCAATTTGTGAGTATAACTTTGGCTTTGTATTTTAAATTTAAAATAATTTTGCTTGGGTGAGTATCGTTTTCCAGAAATTATTCTGCATTCTGAAATTATTCTTGAGTTTATTTCTGCTCTGTAAATGATAATAATATACTGTACTTCTGTTTTGTTTTGCTTCAGATGGTACAAGAAAATATGAAAATCGATATGATACAATACAAAATGAACAGCCTATCCATATAAAGTCATCACTGTCTCCCAGATCTTATAGCCTTGGTAATAGATTGCCAGCTACACCAGATCAAATAAAGGAACGAGAACCTGTGAAAGCTAAAGCTTGGTCTCCTACATACTCGAGTCCAGATTTTAAAGCCTTAATGGATTTGGAAAATCAAAAGTTTGTAGATGATGGATATAGCCGAGATCCTCCAAGAATGATGTCTCCAATGAAAAACTACAAAAGCATGCCATCTTTAAATGATACTGAAATTAAAAACAACTCTATCATGCCAATGAGTGCACAGAATAGATCTAAAGGTAATTTCTTTTTTGGCAATACCTCTACTCAAAATGGTAACAAATAATTACTGTGGAGGAATTTTTTTTTGCCATAGCTACGAGCTTTAGAGTGATATTATGCTTAAAACATTACACCTGCTGTGATTATAATAATTAGCAGACTGTTATTAAATACTGAAAAAGTAATTTTCTTTCTATTTTGGTAGATTTAAAACAATTCTAGTGGGCAAAAACTTGTTCAAAGTCAGCAGTAAAGACGCTGGGACAACATTAAAAACGTTGTTCTAGCATTTCTGCTGCAGACTTTGAACAAGTTTTTTGGCCACTGGAAGTAGAAGAAGCCTAATTCTGCCAAAATAATGCGGCAAAGAATGTTATAGCAGCAAGTAATTAGTTGGTATTTTTGTTATGAAGAAACTAAAGGCCGTTTTGCAGCGGAAGATTTTCTGAAGTGGAAAACGACCTTAACCAATTGGAATATCAATCACCTTTTTCTCTGTGACTATTAATTTGAAAACCATCTATAAAATGATCTAAAAGTTAAACCCTAGGGCATTAATTTTCCTCGAATTAGTGAAAAAATTTGCCCGCAAAATATATAACCAATTTACGAAAATCAACCCTCACAAATCAATAATATAAAAATCGAATTCAATGCAGAAACAAAAAATGGAGAAATTTGATTGAAAATATAAATGTTTTTATGCAGGTGTTCACAAAAGTACATACAATTTTTTTTTCGATTTCGTGTTTTCACAGAATTTTTTATTCTCATAAATTCAAAATATTTGGTATGTTTGTACATACCAAAAATATTCAATTCAAAATTAGTTGTGGAAGTGATATGTTTCCCAGTAGTCAAGATATAAGAGTAAATGTTCACTGGGGGTAGGGATTTCTGAGCATAGCTTCAGACATTGTAGCCCTTAAACTATACTCAAAAATCGTTCCTGCGCAGTGATTATTTTGCTCTCATATTTCGATCACTGGTCTCATTTATTCGGCTGAAAGTATTTTTTGTTTTCATTTAGATAAAGTAAGAAAATTAACTCATCACAGAAGTGCTAGTTACCTTGATGAAGGGACACCTTTTCAATCACAGACAAGTTTTTCTTCTTCCCAAATTTCATTAACCCATGGTGCCTATACACTTGAAGGTGACCCTCACAGTTCTTGGGCTAATGAATACCAAATGAAAAGGTATGTAACAAAACAGGATATCATTGTTATCGTATAGAAACAGATCTCCAATTTTGAGTTTTCAAAATCTGTGAAGGGTGTTCATCGACAACGTTACAATTACCATTGTACTGAAAGTTTCTACTTATGAAATTGAGAATGTCCTTTATCATCTCTTTATCATAGGGTTATTGCAGATCTTACGTTGTACATAAAAACAGTACAATAGGTAACAATTGGAATAATTGGATTTATTATTTTAGATAAAGATAATACTTTTTGTGTATCTTAAAGATGAACTTGAAATTTTAACTTTAGGAACTGTCTCAAAAACAATATTTATAGAGAAGATTTTGCAATGGATTGTGCCGAAGAAGCCAATCCATTGCAAGTTTGTTGACATAATACTCTCCTACGTAGTTTCACTTTTGTTCGATTTGATCAAATTTAGTTCCTTTAAACCTATCAAATAAGCTGTTTTGAAATGAAACTTTGAGAGAAACTCCCTTATACTTGCTTTTTGTTTGGCATTATTTTAGGAACCATCTCCAAAATTCATTTCAAAAAGAAAATTTTAGCAGCTTTAAATTAATCTACAATGAAGACGATTAAGCCAATGAACTTGTAATTGATTGGTTAATCAAATGCAAGATCATTGATCAGCATTCATTCTCTGAAAACGAATTTTGAAGTTGGTCCTTTTATTTTCACAGATTTGGGAGTGGAAGCACTATATCTCAGTATTCAGATGATGGATCAAAATACATGTCAATGTTAAATCCTAAACAATATTCATCTATTGAACTGGTATGTAACATTCCTCTTAGCCCAAAAATCTAAGTGTTATAATATTATTATTTTTACTTTAAGGGAAGAAACTTTCGCGGGAAGAAACTTTCGCGGTATGAAAAACGCCACGAAATTTTTGGAATTAACTTTCGCAATTAGCTGCTCAGTGTAAGTTTCGCGGTAATAAACTTTCGCGGATTTGAGAATTTGATATATTTTGCGGGAATAAACTTTCGCGGTTTGCAATTTTAATGATAAAAAAGTTATTGTTTTAGATTGACAATAAAAGTATAAAATGTGTGATGTGAAAGAAAAGAGATGAAAGACGACAAAAAATAATTTTTTAGATTTTTTTTGCGCAGAATAAACTTTCGCGGATTCAAGAATTTGATATATTTTGCCGGAATAAACTTTCGCGGTTGACCAGTTTTAACGTGTTTTACGGAAGAAACTTTCGCGGAAATCGGGGTTAAATTGCCGCGAAAGTTTTTTTTCGCAAAATATATCAAATTCTTGAATCCGCGAAAGTTTATTCTGCGCAAAAAAAATCTAAAAAATTATTTTTTGTCTTCTCTTAAAGTCTTGTTTTTCTATTTCATGTCATTTCAAGATCTTTCATGTTTGTTTATTTACATGTAATATTCTTAATTACAATTTTATATTATAATTCTTTTTCTTCTTAGCCTCATTTGGGTCCAGAATTTTATCGAGTATCTACTAATCCAGAAACAGCATTTGTTGATATTTCTCCAGTAAGTTAACTTTTCTATAGTATTTACACTGATTTCTGTAATGTCACCTATTGTGTGCAGAGGTCGAAATAAAAAAGAGTAAATGATTACTGTGGAGGAGGGCTTTGTAGCCTGAAACAACGCTCAAAATTCACTCCTCCACAGTGATTATTTGCTCTTATTTTGACCTATTGTATGAATTTAATAATTCTCGCTCCTTGTAAATTAAATTCTCAGTTCGTTGAAGGGTGGCAGAAGGAGGTGCGTTATTCTAGCTTTATGTTTTACCTTATTTAAAAATGTCTAGTTTTAAATAAAAAAAAAGCCAAATAAAAAATATACATAGTTGTAGCAAGATTTATGAGGAAGGACGAAACAGCATAAAAAATTATTCTTGGATTGTATTGATGGATGTAACCTTTCAAATTCCATGTTTACATGAATTTTATAATGTCATGAAGATTGATTAGAAAGGCAGTTACTAACTGATTAAAATAATGATGCGAAATTCTCTGCCGTCATGGATTAAGTTGAGTTTTCTATTTTGATAAAAGTAACATTTATTATTATATTATATGCAGCCACGACTTGGACCACTACCAAAAGGTACTCGAAACATTTTTGTTATCTTGCCAAATACTCAACGAGTGCAAACGATTGTACAGGTAAAATATTCATAATGTTGTTCCTTTCTTTCGTATGGAAATATAAATAATCTTTTAATATTGATTTCCACCAGACGAAAAATCATGTTACGTCAATTCCTACCAATGTTAATGCTTCTTTTTGGTTTTTGCAGTGCATTTTTATTTGCTAGTGATTATCAACCTTTTTCTCTTTTCTATAGATACATTCGATCATTTTGAGCATTTTTAACAAAGAATATTATTTTGCTATTGAAGAATATAACCCAAATTTTAAGCTATAATTTTAAACATTACCCAGTGGGCACACGACGTTGTAACAATGTCAAAACTACATCGCAACATTATTTTTACGTTGTTATGTGCCGGCAGGGTATAATATATTTAAATAGTTATATCACCCAGTGCTTAGGATTAGAGCAAATAACTGTGAAGAAGTGATTTATGAGCATAGCATAGATCCTTCCTCCACACTGATATTTGTTCTTATTTTGAAAACTTTTGAAATAATGGAGACTACCTGAGAGGGAAAACACAACCTACCTAACAAGAACTATTGTTAGAGATACTGAAATTCATTTGGAAGATCTAGGAAATGCAATATAAGATAGGCATGCATTGAAAAATGTATCAAAGATAATCTCACATGTCATGTGGTGTCAAGTTCTACCGATGGATTGTCTTCTGTTAGTTATTGCAGCAAATGTCTAGTGAAAATTAACCTTTAGGTCGATTGATGATGATGATGATGATGATGATAATGACATCATGCCGTCGTAATAAGTTTATTAATTACCAGCTAAGTTCGAACATCATCGAAGGAGATATTTTTCAGAATTATGTTCAGCCAATTTGACCTGAAACGTATCATTTTTTGATTAACTCTCTGTTTTATTCCAGAATAGTTCAAAAGGAAAAGAGTTGTTTGATCAAATAGTGGTTTATCTGGGTATAAAAGAACCCTTATATTTTGGAATGACACAACTTAAAGGTACTCATTACAATATCGTTTTTTTTTAATAATATATTAAATGGCAAGTGCAATAACTAATCACTGTGGATGAGTGACTTTTGAATAGAGTTTAATGCTGCATAGCCTTTTCTCATTCAAAAATAACTTCTCTTTGCTCTTGTGGCGCACTCTATCATTATAAGAGGTTAATTCGATTGATCGTCTTCTACTACCTTTTATGGCAGACGCTAACAAAAGAGTAGCCTTTGAGTCTGCTCCGACTGCAGTCGACTTTGCCTATTATCATTTTTATAGTTTTGTATTGTTTAATCATTTTCTTTATTGTTCCATGTGAGTATATATTTCCTAGATGACGAGCATATGTTTGTTGAGTTGGACACCAAACTGTCAAAATATGCACCTGCTGGATGGAAGGACGGGGTAAATATTTTTACTTTTAATGTGTTTAATAATGGATGTGGGTTGATACCTCACAAAGAAATTCTATTGGTAGAAATTAACGTCATGTGATGTGGAAATCAACTTTTATTCATTCATTTTCAAAGTTCCACTCTAAAATTGAATTTAATTGAGTTAGAAAAGGCATTAATACTATTATAAATTTACAGGAAGAGACTTTTAAATAATAAAAAAATGTTCCTACTAGGAAATACCTCCAGAGATTTTCTATCAGGCTGCAAATTAGTCTCCAAAGATGCTCCTCCACAGGGGAATGCCAACGTGAATTCAGAGGCCTGCAGGTACTATGTCAAGGTGAGGAAGGTTGAGGAAACTTATTTCAGAGTGAGTGCTTGTTGTCTTACGTAATCTAAATTTGAATAGGTAGAAGCAAATCAAATGTTAATGTTTAATTTTCTTTCTTTCTGTCTAGAATGCGAAAAAACAGAAAATAGATTTCATTTTACATTTCAAAGTTAAGTTTTTTGTTGAAAATCCAAGTACACTGAAGTAAGTTTTATTTTGTATATTTACATAAATTCATATTGTATGTACAAAGCTGCAAAGCTGAAAACTGTACTCAAAAAACTGTATGCCAGCAGGGCTGATTCTTTATGTTCTTAAAATAATGTTTATCCCAAGTCTCAAAATGTGTTATTCCTCTAATTAGCGCCTACCCTCGAATAAGCTCCCCCTCTAATAAGCGCTTACTCTTTTATGGAAAATAGTAAGAAGCGTCCCCCTTTAATTAGCCATATTACGTGAATCCGAATATGATCCATACAATGCAATCACATGATGTTGATATTGAGGAGGCATCAAATGACTGTCAACTAATTGATGCTGAGGATTTGAATTACGACTTTTGCCATTTTGCAGAAAGGTTTTGTTGTTTTATTGCTAAGAATCTTCATTTTTGATATTGGGTTATTTTTTCTAATACGCTCCTACTCAAATAAGCTCCCCCTTGAATAAGCTCTCCCTCTAATAATTGCCCACTTGAATGTTGAAAATGTAATAAGTTCTCAGGGCACTAATTAGAGGATTATAGTATCCTTAAAAATATTTTTTTCAAAAATACCAATATTAGAATTATATACACAAAACAATTCTAAATAAAGGAATTGAGAAGATTATTTATGTTGCTCTTTTAATTTTAAGTCTGGTGAGGATGAATGAAATACCAGTTATTCAACATTGTTTCATTGGAGAACATCAGGAAGACCATGTTTAGGTTTAGGTTTTACCATAGTTCAAGCCTTAATCATTGTCATTCTACCCATTTTGTATACTATTTTTTCATTTTGCTAAAGTATAACCTGCTTAACAATTCCTTTTTTTCTATATATTTCTTAGGCATAAACTTACCTCTCATCTGTATTACATTCAACTGCGACAGGATATATTAAATAGTCACACACACTGTCCTGATGAAACATTGTTGTTGCTGTCCTCGTATGCATTGCAAGCTGAATATGGACCATTTGAACGAGAATATCATAATAGGGAATATTTTCGAATGGAATGTTATATACCAGGACAAGTAAGAAAATGATCTGTCAGAAAAATATCTGTCAAAGCAATTGACATTTATGTCATAATATTATAACATAATATTATTTCAACTGTTAGTACTTTTTCTCAAATTCTCAAAGGTTTTGCTCCAAAAACCAACTTTTTTGCCAGGGTTAAATTAACTATAATTAACAAAATTTAACAAAAATGAATCTGTGCAGAAGTGTGTTAGGTCATGAGCTTGCAATGCATTGGAATCTTTAGTATAAAGAAACCAATCCATTGCAAGATCATTGACTCAGTACTCTCCTCTGTAGATTCTATTTTTGACACAGTCCCTAACCCAATTTTCTTCAATTTAGCCAACATTCAGTTGAACAAAACACACAATATTTTCGTGGAACAATAAATTTAGACTAGCTGTTAGTTGATTGCAAATTTGTCCACATAATACTTTTCCTTTTTCTTTATTTTAGGTACTCAGCAGAATGTCTCGTTTGGAGTTGCTACGTAGTTTGCCATTGATGCACCAATCTCGTAATGCATTGTCAACATTTGAAGCTGAGATTGGTTTCCTTAATGAAGCTAAGAGTTTGCCAGAATATGGCGTTATCTTTCATACAGTTTCTAGGGTTAGTCATTTCAATCCAACATTTGTTTTAATTTGTGCAATACTTATATACATTCATTCAACCTTTACTCAAGTAAACTATACATACACATGTTAATATAACAAACTATTCACAATATATCACTGAGTAAAAATTTGCAAACATACTTAAAATTACATGTTGTTTTTTTGTATAAGCAACGCGTTTGTAAGCAACAGTAGAAAATTTGTTTCAAAAGTTAAACAAACTACTGGCAATAATTGTCCCTTGATGTTACATAACGTCCTGCAAATTCACAGTATGTATAGATTACCTGACCTGTCATGTTCGTTATTAAATTTGGTTTTTTTATGCTTTGCAACAATTTAAGCAACATCATTGGTCTTTAGTGAAAAGATAATAGAGAATCGTCCAACATTTTTAAGACTTAACAGCTAAAAAGACATACCTAAGATTTTCCGCGGAACGGAAAAGAAAGAAATTATAGACATTCAATTGGTATAAATTGACATCACACGATGTTTGATATCAATTTCTACCAATGGAATGTTTAATACGTGTGCGCATTTTCCGTTCTGCGGAAAATCTTCTGAAGTGGAAAACTATCTTTATGGATTAAATAATTTAAAAAAATTGTTCAAAGTCAGCAGTAAAGACGCTAGAACAATATTGAAAACGTTGTTCTAGCATCTTTACTGCAGACTTTGAACATGTTTTTGCCCACTGGTATTGTACTGCGATTTATTAACATTCTATTGTAATCACACATAAATATTTTACTTTAATTTACAAACTCATTACTGTAATACTATAGTTTGTAAATATTTTACTGAATCAACTCGAAAGACCTTTAATACAATCTTTCAAAAATGTTTTTAACATAATTTAAATACTGGTAACAATGAATGCAATAATTCGAAAATATTTCCATGTAATAATTCACATATATTTTACTTTTACTTTATATATTTTAAAATTCATTGTACTTTGTAGTAATTCACAATTTACTAATAATCACTCACTTTTGCGCCAGCAATTTAGAAATATCTCATTCTTTGTTGTAATAAATTGATTATAATGTTTACTTTTAGTCGAAAAAGAATGCAAATGATACAATATGGCTTGGTATATGTATACGTGGAATATTCATATTAGAAGTAAGTTTGTATACCTTGAGAAGTAATGTTACTATACATGCCCTTACAACCATTTGCAAAGTTGGATAGATATAACATCATTGTGTTTTGATTTAGTGTTATTATTGAATAGTATGAGATTTTAAAGAGCAAACAAATCTTTTACTTGCTGATCATCACTTATCATCATTGGTTTTCATTTAGACTGGTTTTCCACTACCTTAAGGGAAGAAATTTTGACGGGAATTTAATTTGGCGGTTGGCAAAATTGGCATATTTGGTGGGAATTTAATTTGGCCGTTAATGAATTTTTTTGAATTTAGCGTGAATTTAATTTGGCGCTAGACCAATTTTTTTAAATTTGGCAGGAATTTAATTTGGCGGTTTTGGACAAGTTTTGACAGTGACGACAATTTTTTAATTTGGCGGGAATTAAATTTGGCGGATGACGATTATTTTTAAATTTGGCGGGAGTTTAATTTAGCGGTTTGGGCAAAAACTGCCAAATCCGCCAAATTTTCTTCTCTTAAGGTACTGTTTTTTTAAAAAAAGAGTCATAAAAGAACAGGAAAATCACATGAACACGAATAAAACTTTCTTTTTCATGTTAACGGAAAGTTTCAAAGTTCGTCTTGCTTTTACTATTTCCTGTGTTTTTATCAGATAAGAACAACATAACATTCAGTCATATTTCGGTAAATTTATGCAAATATTTGTTTACATTCGTAAAGTCTATCTTTAAATATTCTTATTGGTAACTCTATATCCTGTTCCTGCCCACTTCTGTTTTCTGGTCATGTCCTAGCTTTACATAATTTAACACATTTTAAGCACAATGGATTGATGTACAATTGATCCAATATCATTCTAGGCTAACCATAGACTTTGCAAGAAGGTGTTTTAATTTCAAAAAATAATGTGTATAATGTAATTATCTGAATAATTATTTCTAATGTTTACAAAGTATGTTTAAGTTTAAGACTTTCAGAAAAGAGTTGTTGCAAGTTCTCTATTTAGCCCTTTAAAACAGTGTGTTGGATTGAAATTAAAAGCATTGACTTCAAATCAGATATTTATATCCAATTCTTTCTTGTTTAGCCTAAAGGAAAACAGAGAGCAGCTGTTCATAAACAAGCATGGAATTTGATAAAAGAATTTAACTTTGATGTAATGAACCAGATAAAAATATTTATCGAAGACTTAGGAATCCTCAAATATTTTGTAGAAAGAAGTACCTGTTCAAAGTCAGCAGTAAATACAACGACTTCAACATTGTCCTAGTGTCGTTACTACGAACTTTGAACATGTTCTTACTTACTGGACTTTATAGCAAAGATACCAATCACCTTTTCCAATGGGCACAACCTTGTTCAAAGTCTGCAGTAAAGACGCTAGAACAACGTTTTCAATTTTGTTCTGGCATCTTTACTGCTGACTTTGACCAAGTTTTTGCCCACTGAGTTATTATTAGCTACGTTCTTTAGACTTGCCAAATGAGAAGTTTATGAAATATGATTTTGTAAAATTTGATTTCATTTAAGTTTTGAATAAGTTTTGTAGTAATAGGTTATCATACTGCCGACCTGAATTTCCAGACCCGGTATTAAGTGTCGGATACTTAAAATAAGTATATGTAATCACTTAGTGGAGCAATTGTAGTGTATAGTTTCAGGCTTTTAGCTATAGCCTTTACCTATGCTCAAAAATTCCTCCTCTATAGTCAAGCCTGAATATAACTGCAGAACCTCTGTTGATGAGTGTTTTTTGAAGCTGAAAACTATGCTCAAAACTCATTCCTCCACAGGTGATGTCCAGTAGTTATATCCCTCCTCTTTGGTGGTTATTTACTCCTATTTTAAGTCCGGGTTTGCTATCGAATGTTGTATTCTAGAGAGTTTTTCAAAAAAAGAATTAATAGTGATGATAATGTTATTTTTATAGAAAAAGAAATTCATCATTATACCAAAAAATCCTGAAGAACATCCAAACATGGTATTTTATACTGATCATTATCGAAAGTAAGATGTTCTGTTAAGATTGATTTCCACTAGGCGAGAATTTGTGATAAAAACCAAAAGAAGACATATCATTGGTAGAAAGTCCTTTTCTACCAATAGAACGTTTTCTTTTGGTTTACGCAGCAAATTTTTTGCCTAGTGAAAATCAACAGATGCTCCTCTCTATTATTGATACAATAAACTTCTACCAGAGAAACACCTCTGTTTATGATAATTGTATTCAAAGTACAGATATGGATTGGCCACCACTGATTGGTGTAATTTATCATTGTAACCAATGGTATAGTTATACTAATTCTTGGTTTAATTTTGTTTTAGATCCAAATATTTATTCAGAATGTGTCAATCATTTCATCGATTTCAAGTATTTAATCCTCAAACTCGTATCCAAGAATCTCTATTATATCAAGGTACTTCTTGTGCTAGCGTAACTTGGTCTTGGATTGTACATTGTTTTTATATTTTATTATGATATAGTAGCATTGTCAGTCTCCATGTTTGAGCTGCCATCATTATTTTTTTCAAAACTATAATCTATTTATCTGTTGGATTTTTTAAAACCTGAAACCTATTACTATTACAAATAGTTTTACAACCAAGAGATGTTAGTACTCAGAAAAACTATGTGGAAATGATCCCCTGATGATAGACTATTGTTTATATCAAGCCATCAATTGTCAGTGTTCAAAGTCCGCAGTAAAGACAATAGAACAATGCTGAAAGCGTTGTTTTTGTGTCTTTGCTGCAGACTTTAAACTACAGATTGCAAGTTGAGTAATGCTCCCGCATGTTAGAGAATATTATGTAATATTTGTTTTAGATTCAAATGTTTATCAAGGCGAAACAAAGAATACTCTGAACCAACCTGAAACAGAGAAAAAATTTAAAGTAGTAACATTGGACAAGTCACCTGATGAAGGTCTGGGTATCACTATTGTAGGTGGAGAAGACACTCAGCGTGTTTCTCAAGGAATATTTATCAAATGTATCAAGGAAGACAGTCTGTGTGCAAGAGATGGTAGATTAAGTGAAGGTGTGTTCAGGAATATTAGAAACATTATGTTGAGAGAAGTACTGAATGAACCAATGTTAGAATTGATTCAGTGTTCGAAATAAGAGCGAATAATCATCGTGGAGGAGTGAGTTTTGAGCATTTCTTCAGGCTAGAAAGCCTGCAGCAATGCTTAAAAATCACTCCTCTACAGATCTGAGAAAATATCTTAAGGTATGCTAAATCACGTTGATTTTGTCTTTTGGAAAGGGTCTAGTTTTTACTGAGACACATCCAAATTTTCTAGAATAAAATTGTTAGCATATAAGCTTTGGTCTAAGACACTTATTATGTGGAGAAGAATATCCCTTTATGAATTGGCATCCCTATCGTAGTTGGAACTGTGATAGGGAAATTAATGCATTGTTTTGAAAATGGTGATGTTTGGAAAGATGGTGGAGATGATCCCTAACGCGATCTGTGAAGTGTGAATTTTATGAAGCAACCATTTTGTTATTAAATTATATTACATTGAATTTCTGTTTCTGATAACTTATTAATTTTTATTATAGCTATTACCCAGTGGGCAAAAACATGTTCAAAGTCAGCAGTAGAGATGCTAGAACAACATCGAAAACATTGTTCTAGTGTCTTTACTGCAGACTTTGAACAAGTTTTTGCCCACTGGGTAGAGTTAATAATCTTTTTAACAATTATTTTCATATGAATTCATCTTACAAAGAAAACAATTGTTATTTCAGATAATTTGAAGTGATGATATCTTGCTTAGACCCTTTTATTTCCTTTAGGGGACAAAATAATATCTGTTAATGGTCATAGCTTAGAAACTTCTTATCATGATGATGCTGTACAAGTACTTAGAAATGCAGGAAATCACGTAGAACTCATTATTTTGAAAGTTGCTAGCAGCAACAATATTATAGGTTGGTAATTGTGCCTGTTTCATGACCAAACGTTATACCTTTATGTTATGATTATATGAAAAATCAAAATAATTTCTGCTGGTTTGCACCTGTAGAGGAGTGTTTTTTTAGTTTTTTTCGAAAAGTGTTCTGCTTAAAAGCTGAACACTTTACTCAAAAAACACTCATCCACAGGTGATGTTCAGCAGTTAAATTCAGGCATGTAATTGACTGTCACTTTACTTCTCATTTTTACTCATGTGATGTTAGATTTCATTCTTAAGTCCATATCAGTCAGTGTTCAACATTTTAATTTAAATCAAGAATTAATAGGAAATTTAGAAGATGACATCAATATCCGAGCAACTAAATGACTTGATAGACCTACACACTGGCATATAATATGACTTGCTGCGAGCCCAAAGCTATGCTGAAAAATCACTCATCCACAGTGATTGTTTACTCTTATTACTGAAAGCAATCTCATTAGGCAAAAAACGTTATTCTAACATCTTTACTATGGGTTTTGAACAAGTTTTTGTCCACTAGGATGCACGTGTAGCTCAGCTCGAAATTATATGTGTATGTCCTTCAGCATCAATGTTGGGAAATTCTTAATTTGATGGGGTTTTCTTTACTATGATTAGACCGTGCATAGGCCACTATTTACAATGTATGGTTTGTTTAGATAAGTCTGGATTAACTCCTAATCTATATCAATCAACAAATGCTCGTAGTAGTTACAACAGACGGGAAACAACATCAAATGAACAAAAGATTCATGATTTGAGAAATAAATTATCAGGAATTGATTTCATTGACGATGAAAGTGATCATGATGTTTACAGTGAAAGACCTATTGATGGTAATTGCAAAATCTATCATTTTATAAGGAAACATAGCAACTTTAATCTATACCAAACTTTGCATGCTATAAGGGACCATCTCCAAAATTCATTGCAAAAAGCAGCAGCAGCTTTAAAGAAGTCGAAATCAATAAATTTGAGAAAAATAATTTAAGATGAAGTGTGTTGAGTCAATGAGCTTTCAATTGATTGGTTCAAGATTGTTGATTCAGCATTCTTCTCAGCAAGCAAATTTTGTAGATGGTCCTTAACTTATTTTAAAACTTTACTGTACATAATTCATGTATCTCCTATGTTGTGTATAAATTTTTGCATGGTCTGTAAACTTACTTTAGTACATTTTACTTTAAAATTATGGCTTTATGAAAAAGCAAGATTGGGAATAATTATCTGAAATATTAAAATTGATTGATTTTTTGCTGGTGGAAGAACTTGGTTAATTCCAATACGGTGGTAGATTAACCGTCTTGCCTTCTATAATTTAGTACCTAATGCTACACCTATGAAAACATCTGCACTTGACCAGACCAAGAAACAACAAAGACTTATAAAATCAACTGCTATCATTTCACCTAATGTTGAAAGTTCCTCATCTTCAGTTCACAATGATTTTGAAGAGCCAAGAGCAAACATTATAGTAAATAATGTAGAAATATCAGCTCATGATGAAAATTCTCTACCAATGAGTGATGGTTCAGATATTGAATCAGAACTAAGTGAACCGCAAAGAACTTTAAAAAGATTTGGTGGCTTTAATGAATTAGATAGACTTTCAAGTTTCGATGAAACTGATTACAAAGGGCAGCAGACGTTAGTAGATGAGAAGCTGATTGATGCTGAAAATGAATTTCAAGTCAACAAGGAAAGTTTCATGGACGAAACTATTGAGGAAATCGACATTGAAATAAGAAAGACAAATGGATCCTATGGTTTGAGTATAATGGTATGAAAGTTTTACTAAAACTTTACAGTTGATGAGAAAGTTTGTATATAAGCCAAAAAAACTCCATTTTGACGTGTGATGTTAATACCAATAGAATGTCTTCTTTTTGGCTTTCATGCAAAAAATTTCACCTAGTGGAAATCCGCCTTTATGCAATTCATATTTAAAATACTATAATGTGGTCATTATGAAATTTTAGTCACTCACATTCTTTACCACCTTTCCTAATAATCCTTACAATTAAACATGGAGAATAAAAAGGGAACTCTCTGTCAAAATAAATTAATAAATATGCGAGAAAGCACTGAGGGAATGATTGCGAGACAAACAAGTAAAGAGAGTCTGGCATCCATTTTTACCAACTAAACTACCAATTGCATGGAAACATTAGATTAAAATGTGTTAGAAAAATATATTCAGAGAGTAAAACATAATTCCACAATATCAAACTGCATGAGAATCTTTTATCTGATCTTGCAGTCCTAATTTTTTTTTATCAAATTAATTTCTGAAACAATACTCAAAAATTCCTCCTCCACAGTTATTATTTACTCATATTTTGGACACTGTTTTCCTGATGTTTCAAATTATAATTGATGATACCATAAGTGCAAATGGGGTTTGCAATGGATTTGAGTATAAGATTTGTTTCCTATAAAATTTATATTTGTATTTTTCTCTAGGGTGGTCATGAGAGTTCTCTTCCACTAGGTGGCATATATGTAAAATCGTTACATCCTGAAGGAGCTGCAAAAGCCACTGGAAGAATAAGAGTTGGAGATCGTATATTATCTGTCAATGGTATATCATTAGAACATGTATCACATCGACAGGTACTGAAGGAGATTCTGTATGGTTTTGGTCTAATTTTGTTCCATACCAGATTCCCAGTAATGATTATTATTGCTGAAGAATTTCGCTGTGTTGTATATTTTTGCTCTTTAATATTGTAAAGGATTAATTTGGCAATTTATTTGAATCATTCTTTTTTTCAAGTATTTTTCAAGCTAATTTTTATTTGTTGTTTCAGATATATTATATAAAATTTTGCACACAAAAATGTAATTTCTATGCAGCTGGGAATTCATGAATTAGTTGCAGAAAATCTAGGAGCAGTACTTCATAATTTTTTGCACACCTTATTATGCGAGAAATGTCATTTTATTTTGTGCGCAAAAATTAAGGCTATTACAGTAAACTATATTTTATTTTGTTTTGCACTCATTTCTAGGCAGTAGATATACTAAAGCATTCTCCTGTTACGACATCCATAGTTATTGATCGTGGTATTGAGCTTTCTTTCGAACATTTAAATAAGGTCACATCATTATCTTCTGTTGATAAAGTGAAATCATTAAAAGCAGAACATTCGAAAGAACATGTGTTTGAAGTTGATATTGAAAAGAGTGAAGGTGGTCTTGGTTTCAGTTTAGTTGGAGGAAAGGATTCTGATATAGTCTATCAAGGTATTCTTCAGATTATAAAACATTCTAGTGACCGTCACCACATTGAATTATTTTACCATGAAGAAAACAATTTGTCAATGACTTATGATATTTATATGAAGTGAGAAAATCGCCAAAATTTGTTTCAAAAAGAAAAATTTAGTAGCTTTAAAGAAGCCATAATAAATAAAATTGAGAATAATTAATCTACAATGAAGAATGTTAAGTCAATGAACTTGGAACTGATTACTTTAAGGGAAGAAACATTTGCAGAAGAAACTTTCGCGGCTTTTTAATCCCGATTTCCGCGAAAGTTTCTTCCGTAAAACACGCTCAAACTGGTCAACCACGAAAGTTTATTTTCGCGAAATATATCAAATTCTCGAATCCGCTAAAGTTTATTCCGCGAAAAAAAATCTAAAAAATAATTTTTTGCTCTTTTATATCTTTTACATCACACATTTTATACATTTATTGTAAATCTAAAACGATTTTTTAATATTAAAATTGCAAACCGCAAAAGTTTATTCCCGAGAAATATATCAAATTCTCGAATCTGCGAAAGTTTATTACCGCAAAATTTTCAAT
Organism: Neoturris breviconis; assembly: GCA_032360805.1. Classification (NCBI taxonomy): domain Eukaryota; kingdom Metazoa; phylum Cnidaria; class Hydrozoa; order Anthoathecata; family Pandeidae; genus Neoturris; species Neoturris breviconis. The sequence goes on along the minus strand of JAULBZ010001711.1, from coordinate 2,867 downwards.
CAGCAGATAAACGCGAAAGTTAATTCCAAAAATTTTGCAGTGTTTTTCATGCCGCAAAAGTTTCCTCCCTTAAAGTAGTTTCTTTGGTACGAATAAACCAATCAAACGCAAGATTGTAATTCAGCACTCTTTCCTGCAAACTAATTTTGGAGATGGTCCCTTAAGTCTGTTTCGCACGGTGCAGTCAGGGGTTAAAATCACTGTTGAGGATAGTTTTTCAGAATATTGGCTGAAAATATTCTGAAAAATCTCTCCTCTACAGTTATGACTAGAAGTTATTCTTGCATCGGCATTATAAGAATATTAGATTGTGTATGCGTACAACTGGTATCTGTGACTGCGGCATATACTAATTTGCTGTAATAGATTGAGAAAATTATACCTTAACATGTTTAAAAGTACTTCCTAACCGATTTATTATATTAATTTTAGATCAAATCATGGTTAGAAAGATTCACCCAGGTCAACCCATAGCTAATTCTAAGAACTTCCAAGTCGGTGATATACTTTTAGCTATAAATGATCATATTATTGAAGGAATGACACACTCAGAAGTTTTATCTGTCATTCGTAATGCTCCAAAATGTATAAGAATCATTGCTAAACGACCACTTGAAATTCCTAATGAACTGTTTATGAATAGTCGGCCTGTGTCACCAGAAAAGTTATTACAAACATTTCAGAATAAAGACATTCAGGGTGAGTGAAATATTTAGCAAATTGTTAAGCTCGGTTTTCACTAGGTGCTACAAGATGCAGGCATACTCTTAAGTGCACTCTGTTAAATGCTATTTAAGGGCAAGGAAAATTATATCAATTTTTTTTCTCCAAGCACTATGCACTTAAATCTGTCTGGTCTACAATGGTAGAAACACATAATATAATTTAAGGATATTTTTTAAGCGTATTCTAAGCATTCTAAGCGCCTAGTAGAAACCGAGCTTAACTGCAAAACAAGAATTTTTTTCTTCATTATGTATAATTTGGCTAACTGTTAGTAAAGTATACAACACTTCACCAAGAACAATTCAAATAAAGACAGAGCTCACGAAATAAGGTTAATGAAGTTATATGGTAAATATAATATAACTATAATGAACCGATCTAGTTTTTATTTTAATTTGCTTATAACAATAATAATCAATCTCAGATTCAGTGTTCGAAATAAGAGTAAATAATCACTGTGGAGTGGAGATTTTTGAGCAATGTTTTCTCCACAGTGATTGTTTCCTCTTCTTTTGAACACTGAGATTTAGCAAAAACCTACATTTTAAGGATGAAATTTAGGGGGAAAATGTAAGAAGTTTTTTCTTTTGTGCTTATACATTGTCATTTAGAAACAAGATAAATAGAATGTGCACATTGATCAATTTTTAAAAGTTAAAAACAATGATACGAATTACAACCAACGCACAGAAGCTAATTATTCTTTAATAACACTGTATTATGCAAATATACACAAAGCCTCAAAGATTCAATACATCTTTATGTTGTTGTTGTTGTTGTTGTTGTTGCGATTGTAGTTGTTTTGTTGTTTATTGACTCAATTTTTTGCATTAATTATTATGTTATACTAAGGTGACGCTAAATCTTTTTATCATAGTTGACGGTCGTCATTCTCGCGATGGAAATCGTATTGCACGAAAGCTACTAAAGAGTATGAGTTATACCGAACCAGAGGATTCTACAAACGAGCTGAGTATTTCGCCTGTTGATACAAGTGAAGACGACGACAAAGAAATAAATGATATTAATGACTCTTATCATAACGAAAAATTACTCCTACCCTCTCAACCTTCATCTCAAACAAACGCAAAACTTAAATTGCCTACTATGTTAACAAATCCTATTGCAACAAGCACTCCATCACCTATATTAACAAAACAATATGCAATTGAACATACACAACAGGAGAACGTACATTCCGTTTCGGATGAACACAAAGAGCAAATACTTGATCAAAAACGTGATTCTGAACCATGTAGTCAAGCAGATTCTGATTCTCCAATAGGTACTCCACGACATCGACCAATGAAATCACCTCAACATAGAGTTGATTCGACTAATAGTTATGAACTGAAACCACTGAAAACGTCTGAAATTGTTGATTCAAATACCCAAACATTGTACTTAGTAAAAGACAATAACAAAAACCATGGACTAATATTTGAAACTTCAAATCAAATGTTAACTGTCAAGAAAGTGATAAAGAAAACTCCTGCTGATTTGTAAGCATTCTCACATAATCAATCGCAGATTCAGTGTTCAAAATAAGAGCAAATAATCACTCAATCAAGTGGAGTGATCTTTGAACATAGCTCCAGGTTACAAAGCCTAAAACTATGCTCATAAATTCTACCTCTACAATAATTATATTATACTCTTATTTTCACCACTGTATCAAGCATATTACTCAAAGTTCTAATGAAAAAGTTATTTTGCAAATTTTTATTATTATTATTTAGCCAACTAATTTCACAACAGTGCTGAAGCAAACATATTTTTAAGATTACGTTTGGACTGAGAACGGAGCATGGATTTAGTTGTGGTGATTCCCTAAATTTAGGAATATCCAAATCAATGATTATTGAAGTAACATCTTTAGCTATGGTTATAAGAAGTAAAATGTTTATCAGAGGAGTCTAAAACTGAAAGAAGTGTTCTTCTACTTCTCTTTAAAATAAGAAAACATGATGTAGCAGATATAAATTATGCCAAAGCTACAAGCAAAAATTCAGAATTTTCAATTGGATAAAAAGCCTTAAATTTTCGATAGCAAACCTAAAGACCCAAAAAATCGAATATGTTCCAAGAGCCTGGGTACTAGGCTGCTATGAACAGCAGAATTTGTCGAGTTTGCAAAAAGA
>JAULBZ010001710.1:0-21030 GCA_032360805.1 Neoturris breviconis | reverse complement strand
AAACAATATGGCTGCCACACAGTTAGCATAAAAAATACAAAACTTTAATCACTTGTATCTCCACTAATAGTTGTCTTGTAAAGAATGAAATTTTCAGAATGTGATACTGACATTACAAGCTTTCATGTTATTTAAAGGGTGAATATGTGACTTTCCTGTTAATGATTCTGACGTCAATGTATTACATTAACAGCAGAAGCAAACAGACCAAGTGAGATCTGGAAGAACTTGGTCCGTGGAAGAGGCTACGATCGATCGATCCCATTTCTCTTCACGTCTAAGTAAGGAGCCATCTCCAAAATTCGTTTCCAAAAAGCCGATATTTTAGCAGCTTAAAAAAAGTCAAAATCAATAATTTTGAGAAAAATGAATCTACGATGAATAGTGTTAAGTTAACGAGCTTACAATTGATTGGTTTATTCGGTACGAAGAAACCAATCGCTTGCAAGATCGTTGAGTCAGCACTCTTCCCCTGGGGACGAAAATTGGAGATGATCCCTGTGTTCTTATAAGACAAGAAGCGTTGCTAGAAAGGAACTTACCTGGAATCAAAACTGTGATTTTCTTCGATCACATTAAGCAAAGGGACATTATCATCTTTAACCAATGATTTAGAAGGAGAATCTCCTCCTTCACTCTTCTTTTTCACCGGAGATACTTTTTTATGTGTAGGATTAAATTGAAAATCATCTGGTAAATATCTTCCAAGTAAAGCTTCTTTTCGACTTCTAGAGATCTGTATAAAGAATGATTTTTCAAGCAATCTCAAGTAAGAAAAAAAGAAGTATAAATATCATCCGCGGAGGAGAACAGTAAACTATTATTGACAAATCACCGTTATTCACATATTTTAAGTACTTTCAAACAATTTCAGTAAGATAGGAAATAAGTACATTACACAATACATAATTAACACGGACACAGATTTAGTTTCTGAAATGAATGTTGTTCTAGCATCTTTACTGCGGGACACTGGGCTTAGATCATGTTATATTCTTTTTTTAGTTTTATTTTGTTGTATCATAACTCATATGCATAACTTAAGGACCTGGACCCAGTTGTTCGAAAGCCGATTAACGCTAATCTAGGATTAAACCCGGACTAAAACTACTTTCTTCCAATCAAATGTCGGGTAAAACAATTTAATCGAGGATTAAACTAATCAGCTTTCGAACAACTGTGCCCGGAGCATTAAAAATGACACCCGAAATTTTTTGTTGTCGACGAAGATGAAACTGACAGCCAACCAAAAGACATTCCTCAACGCCGAACCTTTTCGAATGCATATCAATTTTGATATTTAAAATCTTTCACAATGAACGCAATAAATACACGTTTTATTTTATAAGAACGTACCTGATTGCCATTGATACTACCTTTTAAAGGCTTAAAATGTTCTTAACATGTTCTTCACAATCTCTTTTTGACCGTTAAGGCCGCTTTTCATTAGCGTAAAATTCCGCGCGGAATCCAAATGAAGACATTCCAATGAGATGTCTTTATTTGGATTCCGCGCTTTAGACGCCAAGTTAAGGGGAGCTTAGAAAACAGCTTCTTTGGCGGAGATATTTGTTTGTTTAATAAAAAATCGAAAAATACAGGTTCAATAGATTTTAATGACGTTGCTGAATTTGATGGTATGAAAATGATGTAATGTGAAAGTTATGTGAATAAATTTCCCTCTTTAGCTCAAAGCCTTATAATATTCTTAGCACGTTCATAGTTTTTAGCATTTTAAGCCTACGTTCTTATAAACTATGTTCTCATAAAACAAAACAACGTGTAAGTACAAAAAATATAAACGCCCCCGCGGATGTTTATTAAAAGAACATACAGTCTATATTACAGTATTTCTATCGTGTTAAGGCTAACAGGTGACGTCAACCAATGTGACTTTAAGTTCTAACCTTATAGACTCCTTGTGTAGCTACATGATCTGGTCAGCAACCAAATAACTTTTCGCACGAACACACTAAGACCATAAAATGTTGAGGAGGTTCATTCAAACTTATTTTGATAAGGCTTGACCAATGTAAATGAAGGACTTTGATTGGCTTACCTGTTTTAAGAAATTTTTCTTAGTATTTCCATATCCATCAAATATAAAATCAGCGAATAACAACTTCCCTCCTTGGTACATCTAAAAGATAAGAAATATATCACTGTGAAAATAATAAAAAACATACTTTTAGAAGCCGTTGCGTAGCATAAACGGATCTAGAGATGAATTAGAGGATACCCTCCCCCTCCCCCGGATAAAAGAATGCCATTCAGATTAAATTTTGTACGCCCGGCGAGCGAGAAAACTCTTAAAAACTTTATAAATCTCTAATTTATAACACACTGCTTCGCGGCCCAATGGTCTAGTGGTATGATTCTCGCTTTGGGTGCGAGAGGCCCCGGGTTCAAATCCCGGTTGGGCCCGCATGCGTTTTTGTTTTTTCCAATAGGCCTTTTCGTTTTTCCTTCCTTTTTTCCCCACGGAAATATGAAAAATATTTTACTTGGTTTTTCGTCCTTTAATCTTTTTTCTAATATTCGCTATCCTTAATTAAGATAATCGGATTATCGGGATTATATCCGGCCAATTAACGTTTTTGGCGGCGGGCTACCGTAAGGCTTAGGGCCTCCTTATATGAAGCCCGATACTCTTTATATGGAGCCTGATATATCGCTCAGCTGATATAACTCGCTGAAACGATATTCCGTCTCATACCTATTTCTGCAGTCATTTATATGGCAAGCGAGTTATCTCGCCTAACCGATATACCGCATTATTCATCCGAGATATCGGCTAGGAGACATGAAATATACATATTTCCGGACATGTCAATGGTTAAGGAAACGAAATAAAAGTTATATCGGATCCATATAAACGGAAGAATGAGTTATGCCGGCAAGGCGAGTTATATCGGCTGAGCGATATGTCGGTCTCCATATCTCCATAAGAAGATCTTAGTCGTTAGTTTAGCCTGATCTACAGATAAAGATCGATCCTCTTTCTTGGAAGAGGATTTCGTTGGTAGTCGATGGGGCATAGTCGCTAGCCTCTTCCACAGACTAAGTTCGAATCTTCTAGATCTCACTAGGATCGATCTTCGTCTGTAGATCAGGATAGTCACAATGTTAGAGTGAACAATGTCGTTTTGATAAACGATTGATTGGAGTCGTACGTTCTCAGAAGCCGCGGCTATAAAAAAGCAAAAATGCCCTAACCTGTAGATTTCTCTACGAGATAAAAAATGCTACCCAAAGGACATATAAAATAGGGTTCACACATATCCGTTTCTAAAGCTAGGTTGAGTGGTGTTATTCTACTCAATTGTAATGTCTTACACATGTTGTAATTGATATTGAACATAAATTGATTTCCAGACTGTTAGCTCAGTGCTGTTCATTTCAGATGATAATATAATATTCATATAATATCCAAGAACAAGCATCCGCTACAGAGGATTCCCATCCGCCATTGAGAGGTTGGACTGCATTATTCTTCTCAATCGCGATTATAAAGGGGACTAAGTAGCGGCTAGTGGCGGTAAATCCATATTTTGTCCAGTGTTAAAGTATATCCGGCGACAAGGTACCTCATAACATAGAATGAGATGGATAAATCTTTATAGCAACCTAGTTCCCAGGGCATCTTTCTGCTCTTTGAAGGGAGGGCGGAAAGAAGTCCTGGGAACGAAGTTGTCAATATATTACTAACCATGAACATTCCAGGCACTACGTGGTGACGACGAATTAACAGCGGCATTTCATCGTGATTTATCTGTGATGGGATACCGTAACGAAATAATCGATACGCGTCATGAAGTGACTGAAACAAAGAAACAATAAATTGAACCACATTTGATGACAGGTTGGTGGAAAAACAAGTACAAAATTTACAACGTGGTTTCAAAACGGTTAGAACGGACGAAAAACCAAATATTAACATTTTTATGATTTTTGTTTTATCCAATAAACGTGCTTCGAGTGTTACAAATCTACACCTTTTGGAAAGAATCTGTAGTGTAAAAACAGATGTAAAATTTAAAGAAAAACGAGACAACCTTGGAGACAGAGATGCAAGCATTTTTCAAGGTGCCATTGCCTCCGCAGAAATGGCGACAAGTTGCACTTTTCCTCACTACCCGGTTTATAAATGAAAAAAACTAGAATATAAGAAAAAAGGGCAAACGTCGTTCCGTAGTCTGCTTCACGGTAAGTATAATTGGTGGGGTTGTTGACCTGGGTTCTGTGGCGTCATCAGACCCCAGACACAGAACCCATAGCGTTTTTTGCAGAAAGTTCTTGCCTTGGACATGATAGACTCAATAGCCCTTTGTTCTGGGATGAACGGTTGGTCAACGGGTGGTTGGGGAGTGTTAATGGGAGATGTTACCTTCGCTGATAGCTGAAGCCATGTCTCCGGTTTTTTGTATTTAAATAAGTAGTAAGAGGCAGTAATACCATGTGCGGTTGGGTAAATGTAGTGGAGTCACGTGAGTAAATGGAGGGTGGTGATTGGTGGTGTAGTCATTAACCCTTGGTTCTGATTGGTGGAGAGATGGTGGTGGCCTAGTGCGTGGACCTTTAGCATGCCAGTATGTTGGACAGCGTGAGTGTGGGTACTGTGGATAGGTAGCATGACAGCTGTCATTGAGGAGGACTTTGCCATAAGTCCGCCGGAAAAACGTCAGATATACGACGAGTGCACTGCAATGGCGATCCCGTGATTATTTTGAGAAAAAGACTCATCCACATGTGATGTGAAAGAGTTATCTTCGGGCGTCTACATATACATACCTGAACACATGGAAATGTTCTGTTTTTATTTAAATCATGATATAAGTTATTAAGTATGGTACCAAATGGATTCGATTCTGTACGACTATAAAAACAACAGAAAGAAATTATTACAATATGAATCTAAGAGATTCTTGATATTAATGCGTCGATAGTGTACTGGTGTGCAACTTCGAACTTCGATGCACTTTAGAAGCAATGTTTCCAATCCTTTAAACATTCATGTAGAAGATATTAACCAGCTGTTCCCTGGATGTGCAGCCAAATTGTTGGCACATACTACTAGATGTGACACGTTTTTGGAGGCTTGTTAATGCACACTGTGTTGAAGACCGCAGTAAAATACAAATTCCATGAATGTAACCAAAAGTTTAAGGATCTTGGAGAGTTCCCGATTCAATATACTGTCCACACATTATCTTATGTTTAATTTAGGTAATAAAGTGACTTGCCCAAGGTCATGCGTCCTTATGTAGACTGTTTCCACAAACAATTATTTTTAGACAAACAACTTGATATTAAGCAAATTATTAATCTTTGTTTTAAATCTTTAGTTTCCTCAAATAATTATTTTATGATAACTTGTTTGTTTTCTTCACAGAACAGTCATGCAATAAATCTCAGTAAGTCTAGATTTATACATATTGTCGCCATTGTGATAGACAAAAAGCTCTGTCAAGCATTAGTCTTTACTACTTGCATGTTTCCAGATTTTAACCCTCTTCTTATTCAAATCATGAAAGGAAGCAAGTTCATGGTACATGCTAATGCCCGAGTGGGCCAAAACTTGTTCGAAGTCTGCAATAAAGACGCTAGAACAACGTTGAAAACTTTGAACAAGTTTTTGGTCACTGGGACATGATAAGGATAAAGACTATGACAACCTTAGATAACATCGAAATAGCATAGAATCAACTTATCGATGAAGATACTAGTCTACTTTAATGTCAGAAACTTTCGCAAAATTTTCAAAAGTAGCAATGAGAAAGAAGCGAGGAATTCGAAGAAGAAGTGCATTTGTCGCACTTATAGAGTTATATGACTAATACAACATTTTAAAATATAGACAACGTTGCTTTTGGACATTTTCCTCTTTAGTCTCCTTCTGAGAAAGTTTATGCCCAGCAATCCTTTTTGAAATAGCTCAACTGCAAAAGTTTCTTCCCACAAAAAAAATTTTTTTTGAGTTTTTTTTTACCCACATAAGTGGGTAAAGGTTTCTGACATCAAAGTAGCTGACAGCTCAGTTTATACACTTTCGTTAGATTCTCAGGACGAGTCACACTTTTATCTTGGTCCACAAAAACATAAACAAAAAGGTTGATTTCTTTAGTTTTTGTCAGTATTAGTACGAACATCCGTGCGTATGTGATTTAAAATTCAAAATCCCGGGGTTTTCAAATACTGAGAATTATATGCATATACGATGAAGAGTGTTAAGTCAATGAATCTACAACTGATTGGTTTCTTTTGTACGAATTCAGCACTCTCCTCTACAAGGTGTATAATACGTTAACTAGGAAAAAAGTTTCTTACCTTTCCGACACAATGCTAATTATAACGAGTTGAGTGATAGGAAGATGTAACAAGAACCGATCATATTCAATATCTAACAAGACAGGTATTTTTCTTTTTGTGCATCTAAAATCAAATGCATATTATAGTTGAATGGTACAGAGAGTGAAAAAGAAGTTATATTACAAATACATAAAGCTTGTATCAGTGTTTGAAATAAAAGCAAATAATCACCGTGGAGGAAAGATCTTTAAGAATAGCTTCAGGCTCTTGTTTCAATCACTGTGTACTATAGTGTGGTTCGAAGTAACTTTACACATGGTATCAGAAGCTAACATTAAAATTTATTGTCACATTAAATGATCTGTAGTGCACAAAAAAATTTCGTAAAAAAACATTCAATATATTTTTCATTGTCCATTATACATCATATAAGCTCTATGATTTAAACTCAAAACTGCCAAACAATTATTGCACAGCATTTTTTTCTTACAATACACTAGATAATAGACCTTTCTATCTCCGCAACATAATACAAGTTGTCAAAATAACTGTCAGACATCACCTGTGTAGGAGTGATTTTTGAGCACTATTTTCAGCTGAAAATTATACTAAAAAACACTCCTCCACAGGTGTAGCTTATTGTGCAACATTATGCTTCCAAAAATAACTAATGTACAACATTTATCTTTCATTGAGAAAAATGCAAAGAATCAGTTTCTAAGTTACAGGATAAGAAAGACTTGCTGAAAAGTGCTAGTCACAAAACATAAGACAGAAAATAAGAAAAATTGATCAATAACCCTTTGAACAAGGGATGATATAAAAGTCAATACTGCATTAAACTAGTTACACCTTCATTATTCCATTCTGTATACCTGAAACTAGTTACACCCTCATTCTTCCATTCTGTATGCCTGAAACTAGTTACACCCTCATCCTTTCATTCTGTATACCTGAAACTAGTTACACCCTCATTCTTCCATTCTGTATACCTGAAACTAGTTACACCCTCATTCTTTCATTCTGTATACCTGAAACTAGTTACACCCTCATTCTTCCATTCTGTATACCTGAAAAAACAAAGAGTAACTATACCTGCATTGTGCTTTTCTCTTGCCAAGTAATTCTGAACGTAAAGCTCTACATTCCATAAGTTAAGGTTAACATTTCAGCAAAAACATCAGTGGGGAAGAGTATTTTCAGCCAATGATCGTGTATTTGATTGGTCCTTCTTCACATTTAGCTTATTTACCAGAAGAGATATAATTTAAAGCAAATTTAAGTGAAGACGTAACAAATAAAATCTTGATTTACATATAAAACATTACAAATAAGATTCCTTTATTAGAATTTTCATCTCTTGATTTGGAACTACGGGTGTCTTTAATAGTTAATAATTTCTTGAGGTTGGGTTACAGAAGTGGAAAAGATACATTGGACATCCTTCTTTAGGTAGAGCAACATTTGACGGTTTTTGTAGTAGACCACATTTAAATGGTGAATGTGAAGATGATGTCATCTGGATGGTACTATAGAATCAAAACAAAAAAAACATATGTGGAGAAGAGTACTGGTTCATGGCTTAACATCTTCAACGTTTCTTAATATCTTTGAAGAATAGTAAGTAAATGTGTAAATTAGTGAATGTGTATTAGAAAACAAGCAAGCCGAAAGATAACTGTCAGACATCACCTTGCAGCTGAAAACTATATCAAAAAACACTCCTCCACAGATGATATCCCACAATTGTAATTAGGTTTGATATGTAAATATGTAAAAAGAACCCAGTGGGCAAGAACTTGTTCAAAATCAGCAGTAAAGATGCTAGAGCTAAGCAGTGGCACTTATGATCCAGAGGTTTCCAGTTAAATACCACGTTCAGGTGAAAATCCGGAAGTATTGCCGCCTACCTGTTTCAGAGTCAATTGGGTAGGATGGGGGTTGTAGCACCTGTCATGTCATAGAATAAGAAAAATACCCCTTCTCCTAGTAGTGGCCTCAGCCTTGAAAGGGGGAAATGATTAAAAAAAAAAGAAGCGTTTTTACTACGGACTACTTTGAAAAGGTTTTTCTCCAATGGGTTCTCTTTTGGTATATAAATCATATTAGTAAACAGTAACAATTAATCTAATGAGAATGCCAACAAACCAAAATTAACAAGAATAAATCTTCACCGCAACTATGAACTACAAATAAAATAAAAACCTTTGTGATAAGGCCGGGGAAGGTGATCTTCTCTCATTTTCTTTAATTTCGTTATTTTTTGTGGCATAATCACCAGCAGAGGTATGTGGTCGTCCATTAGTTAGTGCTTGTTTCCAGTTGTTAGTAGCAAAACTGAAAAACATTAGTAAGCAATTACATAGGAAACAGTTGTTAGTTACAGAGGAAACAGCCTTTCATATACAAATAGATACACATCCACCCCTATTAAACTAATAATTAGTATGAAAAGCTGACAGCAATGATATTGCCACCTATCTTTAAATGATGGCATCTCAACAGCAGAAAAAATAACATTAATTTTAAAATTTCATGTAAAATTTACTATACCTGCAGCAGACAGACATAAATGTTGTTTACTGAAGAAAGTGATTTATTTTGAACATTTTTCATTTTTTCTAATTTTATTTTTTGATATTCTATTGAGAGAGAGAGAGAGTAGAGAAATTTATTTATTAATGTAAGTGAGAAAAAATGTGTGACGGATTGCACCCGATCATTTTTTAATTGTTAAAAATGTTAGTTAGTCCAGTTAGTAAAAAAATTATTCCTACTATAAAGGCTATCCAAGGACAGCCTATTCTCTGATGCTTTGACGTTCATTTGGTTCGTTATTACAAGGGTTGTGGTGATGTTCCTATGTCATCTTAATTTATGTGAGTAAGTATTATCCAATACTTGTCAATGGTCAGGTTTTGGACCCTGTTCCTTCAATATCTGTGGAGAGGTATACCTAAGTAAACTGTTTGAAAAATAGCTAAATGTCATTTCAACTTTTTAATTTTCTGAACTTAAAATCTAGGTTAAACCCAGATGACCATTGTTTACCTAAAATGTAGATTGTAAAGTGAAGGTAAACTCAGTGAAGCTTGATGTTATGATGTAAGATTGTAATACTTACTCTGATGTATACATACGTCCTAATGGTGCAGAAGGGATACGTTTTTGTTTCTGCTTTGTTACTTTTATTGATGGCATCTTAGCAGGAAGTGATGCGGCAGACATAGTTTGATCTTTACGTAGTTGCATTCGCGTTAGTTTAGCGGGTGATGTAACGCCCGTTGCTATACGATAGTGTTCCATCCAGTTTGTTACCATTTCTCTATAAGCAACAAGATAATAGATCGTTAAGCTATATTTATTCAAAGTAAAGAACAACATCTAACAACATTTTCATGTTGTTTTAACACCTTTACTGCAGACTTTGAGCAAGTTTTTGGTTGAAGCAAATTTACAGCACTGTTGTAACTTGTGAAACCCAGACAAAATAAACTCATTTGTCTCCTTTTATACCCAGCCTGCGTGCGCAGCCTCCTCTCCTATATCACCCTCCTTCCCGGAGCCGAAAAGAAACTTCATTTCCGATTATCTGCAACAATCGTAAATGTCGCTTCTTTTCTATTCCTCCCATCGGGATATACAATACTACAAACTAACTGAAACATTGCTTAAAGTTTTATTCTCCATAGTTTTTATGAGGTCCCGCATTACATTTAAAACATCCACCGAGTAATATAAATGATATTGTTACATCAATAACTTTGGTAGTCCTAAAGTCACCCTACTGGTCATGGGTTCATGTTCATTATGGCACCACAGCTTCTGCTAAGTAAAAGACAAAGTTGTGCGGTAATGCTTCCATTTAAAAGGCTAGCATATTAATAAAAACATGAGACAAATATGTACTTACTTAAATTTTCTCTGTAAATTCTTTAGTTCCAATTGGTATGGTGTGTTGAATTCTATTTCTTTTCTTTCAGCAGGAAACTTGATTTCCAATTCTTTCATTCGTTGTTCTAACACATCTTCATCAATCACTCCAGGAGTTACAAGCTTTGTCTTCATGAAAAAAATGTTTTATAATTAAATGTTTTTTAGTGCATTTATAATTTTGTAGAGAGATGTTTGAGTGCAACCCATCATGGATGGAAACGCACTATAAACGATGGGTAAGGTAAGGTAAGGTATGCAGAAACACAAATACTTCTTGAAGTAATTCTTTCAGGAATTAATATCTGTATATGCAACCGACTAATACTAGTACAGTGCAAATCGCATTATAATTCAAATCCCCAGAGGACCTATTGAAATTTTGGATTACATGATATTCAAATTATGTGAGTCTCCATTTGACGAGACCAAAATATTTGTTTAAATTAGTGAATTTTATTGTTTCTATAATTCCAAGTAAGGTTTCCTTATAACACATTACATATAACCAATTGATGACCATCTCAAAATTCGCTCCAAATCCAACTTTTTTGTTAGGGTTAAATTACCTAAAATTGATAAAATTTAACAAAAATGAACCTGTACAGAAGTGTGTTAGGCCAATGAGCTTGCAATGGACTGTTTCTTCGGTACTTTCCTCAGTAGCTTTTATTTTTGATTACTTACTTGTGATGTCTTTTCTTTCTTCAAAGCTTTTTTCTTATCTTCTTTCTTTTTTGGAACTGATTTAGATAACTAAAATTAATACCAGTGTTCAAAATAAGAGGAATAATCCCTGTTGAGAAGTGATTTTGAGCATTGCTTCAGGCTAGAAAGCTGAAAAAATGCTTAAAACTCACTCGTCCACAGGGATTATAAATTGCTCTTATTTCGAACACTGAATACAGGCACTAAGAACCACCTTAAAAGCAAAATTTACAAAGAAGAGTACTGAGTCAATAATCTGGCAATGAATTGGTTTCTGCGTACCCATCCAATGCAATCTTGTTGACAAAATTTCGATATAATATTACATGTGGAGGAGTGATTATTGAGTACTGTTTCAGGCTATGAAGCTTGAAGCTATGTCCAAACATCTCTCATCCACAGTGATTATTTGCTCTTATTTCGAACACAGATAATTGAGCTTTTCTTCACAAATGCCATTTATGTTCATTAGAAAGCCAAATTGTTGTGACTCAATAAAAAAATACTGTGTCCCTTCCTATTCAAATGAGATTATTATTCTGATAAAGAATGGATGATAGATAAAAAGTATGCTCGCTCAGAAAATATTGACATTTAACAAAAAATTATTAATTGACACCTGTATTGCAATTTGCGACGAGAATTTCTCCATTGTTAATAATGATCCCTACAAAAAATAATAAAAGAAAGTAACTTGAATATAGAAGGCACCTGTTTCATACATAAAACCTAGTTGTGATTTGAATATATTTTTCTCAAACAAATTCATAATTTTGTGAGTCCATGAGAATTTGGAGAATTCAAATAGGATTCCACAATTATATTTAGCATTTAAACTGAGTCAACTATGAAACCACCCTCTACCACAAATACAAACATTTCTTTCAAATTTCTGTGATCTTATATAAACATTATAATAAGGCATTTAGAGGTTACATTGAAATGTTTTTGAGAGACAATAACAGGGGCGTTTATATAACTTTGAAAGGAGGCACTTGGAGATTTACATTGTTACTATTGGAGAAAGAATAAGGCTGCTTACCATTTCTAATACATTTTGCTCTTCTGCACAATCATTAGATGAAAGGTTTAGTTTTGTTTTTTCACCACTGATGTTTATAGACAATAACATTGAAGATTTATTTGAACATCGAAGTGTGAAATATGGATTTAACTACAACAACAAGAGCACTGATCGAAATAAAAGCACTGCAGTGGAGTGGTATCTGAAGCTATGTTCAAATATCCCTCCTCCACAGTGATTATATACTCTTAATTCAACCACTATAAGAGTACAAAGCTGAAAATATCTATCACTTGTGGAGGAGTGCTTTCATAATGGTTTGCAGGTCCAAGCTGAAAACTATACTAAAAAACACTCCTCCACAGGTGATGTCCAACAGTTATTTTCATACTTGGAGTAGTGCTAACTACAAAAACTGTAATTAACCAAAATAATCTTTCTTGTAAGATTAATCAAGACATAGTAACTATAAAATCACTGTAGAAGAGTGATTTTTGAGCATAGCTTCAGGCTACATAACTAGAAGTTACAATGATTATTTTTTTTGTCTGATAGTCTTTTCATATCTTTGAAGTATTGCAATTGGGAATAATTAGTGTCCTCTCTCTCATAATTATCATTGATCTTGTTATTCATTCTGTTTAGGTATAAATATGAATCATAACTAGCACCACTTTACCTTTGTCCATATGTACAAATAAAGATGAGAGTAGCTCAATATTTAGTCTATCTCAACACTACGGAGTTGAAATTCAAGGTGTTGCATGAACTGGAGTGGGAATCGCAGCAGCAATCACATCAGAGAATAGAGCAATATTGATTAGTCAACACAAAGAGTAGAGAAGCAAATTAGAACACCAAAAGTTAAAAAGTTAAAAAAATATGGACAATTGAAGGATTAACTGAATCTAGAAAGATGGAACATGTAGTACTACAACAAATATGTACTGCTTCAAATAGAGAAGAGAAATAGAAGTACATTGTAGGTGTTGAAACAAGAGATTTTATCGAGTCAACTGTATTACACTTGTTTCAATCACAGTGTGAAAGCCTACCATTATATAAACTGTGTATTGTCATGGCAACGTACAATCGGTATACAAAGCTTTACAGTTATTCGACAGTCTTTCACAGTGTTCAAAATAAGGACAAATAATCGCTGTGGAGGAGAGATATTTGAGAATTGCTTCAGACCAGAAAGCCAGAAGCAATGCTCAAAAATTCCTCCTCCCCAGTGATTATGCTCTTATGTAATATCACACGGATTAACATACAATAATAAAGTTGAAGAGATGAAATTGGTAGATAACGTGATGATATATATAGTGTAATAAACAAACCGCCGAAAGAAGATCTCTACTACGATAAAGAAACCAGAAGTTGTTATTAAAACTGAAAAAAGAAATAGATAGGATACACTAACAAATAGTTTACAGGGGTTAAAATAATTGCAAGTCATCACTGTTGAGGAGAGATTTTTCAGCCATATTGGCTGATAATATTTTGAAAATCTCTTCTTCACAGGGATGACCGACAGGTATTTTAACCCCTGAGTATACCCCAAATGTATAACATAAAAGATTTACTTAGAGTTCACATCAATATCCAAGATCAAAGATATGTAGGAAGTAGGTTAAACTAAGGAGTGTTCAAAAAGCTCTGATGATGTTTGCTGTATGAAAAGTTCCATGTTTAACACAAATTGTTATTTTTACCTGGAAAGAAAGTGGTGGTATGAGATTATGACTATCCCATTTCCATTTGTTGATCAATTTCCCAGCCTAAAAACAACAAGTTTTATCATTTGGGACTTCATTCATTTAGTAACAATGCATTATTTTCTTTCTTATTTATTTTATTTTACATTTCGCTGACACAAGTGATCAAAACAGTGGTAAAAATATATATGCTTAACTATCACGCCGCCACAGTGATTAATTACTGTTATGCTCGCCATTGGAATAAATTTGTGTCAATTTGCGCTCATCTTACTGCTAATTTTAATATGGAGCAAAACAGAAAAACGCTTTGATAGCTACCCAGTGGGAAAAGTTTCCAAGTCCATGGTAAAGACACTAGAACAATGTGAGCAACATGCATATAGGGTATATATAGCTCTTCAAATAAAAAGTTTTCTCATAATTGATATGTAAAAATAACTGCCAGACATCGCCTGTGGAGAAGAGTGTTTTTGAGATAAATTCTCAGCTGCAAAGCTATACTCAAAAAACACTGCTGTACAGGTGATATGTAATATGCAACCGGAATTTTGCATTGAGGTGTTTAATATAACATATACTAGTTTCATTTAAAACAATTTTATTACATTAAACAGAACAGGTGACTTGAAACAAGAACTAGATATGATGATATTAATAGCATTTGATACAGTAGCCAATAAAACAAAGTTGAGGTGAAACAACCCCCCTCCCCCCTGTAGGAGTTATACAGCTCAATTTGCTTTTAAATGAGTGACATTATAGCTCCTTCCATGCACAAAAATATCAAATGAAATTATAATACGGTGGACAAAATATACAATCACTGTGGAGGAGGTATTTTTAGCATTGCTTCAGGCGTATCCCTCCTCTACAGTGATCATTCAACTGATAAATTTTTGCCAGTCTCCAACAAAAGAGATACAGCATGTTTAAGTCTAAAGAAAAGTCCTTCCTTCTCTTTAATATCAATGCTCAAAATAACCACTGTGAAGGAGGCATTTTTGAGTATTGCTTCAGGCTAGAAATCGCTCCTCCAAAGTGATCTTACTTTAACTTTTCCCCTTGCACTGACATGTTTTCATCCCCTGATGGACTAGGAATCTTTATTTAGAAAAGAGCTCTGGAGAGAGGTATCAAACTAACTAAAGCATCTCATCACTACAATTTTATGAGGCTATCATCGATTATTAAATATTAAAGCATGGGAGGATTCGTTTTCCAAAATGACCCAAAGGGGCAACAAACTTTTTCAATTTTTAGGGAGGAGGGCAATCCAAGAAGAGGCAGGGGCTAAAACGAAGAAAGGGAGGGGGCTGGGGCTATTAATTTTTCAAAAACATTTTGAATATGATACTTTACTCCGGTCATGTTTCAGGGTTAATAAAGTAGATTGAGGGTTGTATCCCCTATTAGGAGATTGATGAAGATCTGGAGAGGACAAAAAGTAACCCCTCTCCTAGTAGTGGCCTTGGCCTTGAGAAGTGGGAACGATCTAAAAAAAAACTTCAAAAGCAGCATTTTTATAATTTTGAATACTTATTCTTATGCATTTAAAGCAATCTCGGAAAGAAGAAAAATATTTCACTATTTAATAATATAAATGTGTATACCTTTCTAAGCTTACTACATCAGACAAAATATTTGTTTATTTGCGCATTGCTTGGGACTACAAACTGGTTACCCCAAGTTACCCTTGCAACTACAAACTTATGTAATTTTACAGGCTTTATATAAAAAAGTATGGAAAAGTCTTTGCATGGTTATAGTGTTTCAAACTGGTGCACATTAGAAGAGATATTATATAATGTAAAACTTCACTAAATAGTCAGGCCAAATACAAGCGCTGAGATATGATCAGTTGATATTTCTATTAGCAAAATTATGCATCATGGTATCAGAAATTCTTTTGTTAAAAGAAGAGAATTTTAATTTACTAATTTGTGATAATGAAAACAAATTTAAAATGATAGAAAACCAGTAAATAAAATAATTACAAAGCAACACAACACATTACATAAACAAAAAAACTCTCCCATGTCTATCTGAACACATTACATAAACAAAAAAACTCTCCCATGTCTATCTGAACACATTACATGAACAAAAAACTCTTTATCTCTGTCTAAGGACGTATGATATTCAATTTCATTCTACATGAAAAATTAGCACCCGCACATTATTATTATTACTTAAGCAAACACAAAGTGAATATTATAAATAAAATAATCTTTAAGGAGAAGCAGATAAATATTATAACTGAGAAGATGGAAGGATCTTATTTTATGGTAAGAAATATATCAGATTTCTTTATAAAGGATTGTTTTTTTTCGAAGATCCATCGGATGCTCATTAACATGCCAACCTTCAGTGCATTTCAATTGACTTAAGTCAAATTTAGTGTCTTTAATGGAGCTTATTTTTTAGATGGCTTCAGTATTTCAGTTCTGAAGCAATGCTCAAAAATCACCCTTTTTCACCCTGCAGGATAATACATCTTGTGCTAATTAATTTCTTTTTCACTAAAAGAAAAGTACTTGTGGCTTCTGAATGATGTCTATGCAGTCCAAGGAGTATTATTTTGAGTATAGTTTTCACCTGCAAATATGCCTCTGCAGGTTATGGCTGACATTTTGTTTTCAGATTTCAGAACATACAAGTACTTTCCGTGGAATCGTTTTACTGTCTTTTTATTGAGTAAATGAAAAATAAAGGTCAAAGTACTTTTGAGCACAGCTTTCAATTGCAAAGATGAAAATTCTAATAAAAAATACTCCTCCACAGGTGATGTCCAACTGTTATATTGAGGCTTGATTGAGTATGTGCAAGCACTTGAAATGATAGTCCTTTTTTATGCAATTTTATTGTCTTAATTATTCCATAATTGAGATAATTTATTGACTCAACCCAACATCGACATTATTTGTTTATCACATAATGTAAATAGATATACAGGAAGTTTCTCTTCTGCAATCAAAACAATGCTCTCGTAAATAGATATACAGGAAGTTTCTCTTCTGTAATCAAAACAATGCTCTCGTAAATAGATATACAGGAAGTTTCTCTTCTGCAATCAAAACAATGCTCTCGTAAATGTATACATTACTACCAGTGATTAAATAATAGCAAATAATCACTGTGGAAGAGTGTTTTCTAGTATAGCTTCAAGCTTAATAGTCAGAAGCTATGCTCAAAAACCCCTCCACCATAGTGATTCAGCATTACAATTACAAGTGAGCAAAAATGACAACAAACTCTTTAAATTTTGCCAAGTTAAAGTTCTTTCATTTTATTTTTCAGTTGATATTACTGATCATTTACACAGAATCAGGTAAAATAATAATTTTAAGCTCTACAGAGGAGAGTACTGAGTCAACAATCTTGCAATGGATTGGTTTCTTTGTACTGAAGAAACTAATACATTGCACGTTTGTTGATACTAATATACAGATTTTATTTTGTTGAATTTTGTCAATTTTTTAGTTGATTTAACCTACCAAAGTTGATTTTGGAGCAAAGTTTTGAGATGGCCCCTAATTATAATGGTTCCTTAAAAAGTCTTCCATTTCAGTTTTTGTTTGTTATATCATATACATACTTTATCTCTTTTTTGCTTATTCAATGTTTACGGATGGTATATAATTTATTGATCTCTATTTATAGTTCATGGACAATGTGGCCAAAATAAAATCACAAAACGCATCATTGGAGGACAAGAAAGTATAGAACATGAATTTCCATGGCAAGCAGCAATACGATGGAGAGTAGGAATAACAAAAGGCGATCACGTGTGTGGAGGGTCATTAATTCATCCAAAGTTTGTGGCAACAGCTGCTCATTGTTTTGTTCAAGGATCAAATCCTCTCTATTACAATGTTACTTTAGGTTAGTATTATTGACAACGGTTTTGTAATATGATCCTGGGGGAGGGGGAGGGGGGTGTTGGGGGGGTAATTTTCAATTTCTATGGGAAGGGGGAAAGTTTGTTTGAAGGGGCAAGTTATTTATTATTTCGATATTGTACGGAAGATTCCACATAATATTTTACATTTAATACAACATGACATCAAATACAAAGATAATAAAGCAATTAGTCATTGCTGATGATATAATATTGAATGAGTTATTAACATTCGTAAAATAGGCAATTTGAAAGGCAGTTCGAGAAATGACTGATAACTTTTGAAGATCATTATACTAAAAGTTACAAAGTTTTAGAGCTCACAAAAGAAAAGTCATTTAAAAAATTGACTGCATGACGGAATTTGCCCCCCCCCCCTCCTCGACCAAATAGGGTTAAAAGTTGCATTTCTAACTCATTGTTCTGTTTCATCAATGAGCTTGCAATTGATTGGTTTCTACCATGAGCAACTTTAAGTGGTAGAAATAATAAGAGCAAATAATCACAGTGGATGAGTGACTGTTGAGCATAAGTTCAGGCCTGAAGCTAAGCTCAAAAATCCCTCCTCCACAGTGATTATTTGCTCTTATTTCTACCACCGTCCACTATGTTGTTTATAGGAGATCACAATTCACTCTCATATGGAACAAGAGAGCAAGTTAAAATGATTAAGAAAATAACAATACATCCACTATACGACCAAAGTACTGATGACAGTGATATTGCTATAATCGAGCTTTCATCTCCAGTAACACTTAATCGTTACGTAAATACAATCTGCTTACCTGGCTTTATTGATTTTGAACTGCCAGGTAAAATATGTACTATAACTGGATGGGGAGGGACCGACAAAGATAAAGGAAGAGCATCCAAGGTACTTCACAAGGTTAATGTACCTATAGTTAAAACTAGTGTGTGCAACCATGCACGATCATACAATGGTAGACTTAGTGGAAACATGTTTTGTGCTGGTTTTGCAAATGGATCAGCAGATTCATGTCAAGGTGACTCAGGAGGACCACTTCAATGCAAATCAAAAATAACCGGAGCTTGGCAACTCAACGGTATCACAAGTTGGGGCCGCGGTTGTGGAACTAAACACAAGTATGGAGTATATGTCATTGTGAGACATTTCTTGCCATGGATACAAACTATCCTTCTTAACAAGAAATTACCACCTATCCCACCGATTCCAAAGTCACCCCCACCTATCCCACCGATTCCAAAATCACTTTCACCAATCCCACCTATTCAGAAGTCACTACCACCTATTCCACCTATTCCGTTAACACAAAAGCCACCAATACCACCTGTAACAAAATCCAAAGCAACAAAACCAAAAAGCAAAAGAAAAACGCACATTCTTTTCTCGAAGAAAGGAATACCTTTTAAGTGCGATCAGATGTATAAAAACACAATGAAATTATATTTATTTTGTAGAGGGAGAGTCTGATTTATATTGTATGTATTTATCAAGTTGTATAAAAAATAAAATGAAAAATTGCAAGTTCTTATTTTTCATGTTTGCATACATAATTATATGAAGAGGTGAAAATAAATCTATGGAAAAGAGCTACAGGGTTCAAAATAAGAGTACAAAATCACTGTGGATGAGTGATTTTTTACAATAGCTACAAAGTCTGAAGCTATGTACAAAACTTCCTTCTCCACAGTGATTATTTATTCTCAATTTGACCACAATCAACTAAAATACCTCATCTTGGCAAGAACCAAAT
This sequence comes from Neoturris breviconis, assembly GCA_032360805.1. Taxonomy (NCBI): domain Eukaryota; kingdom Metazoa; phylum Cnidaria; class Hydrozoa; order Anthoathecata; family Pandeidae; genus Neoturris; species Neoturris breviconis. Next base: position 1,701 of record JAULBZ010001710.1, on the reverse strand, counting down.
TTTTTCATAGATATGAATCTAGAAAAGAATGGAAGATTACACCTAAGTTGTAGTGGTGAATACATTTCAGCATCATCAGAATATCCCAGATACAGTTCCCATGAAAGGTTCCCTGGTTGATTTAGCTTCCCGCCCATATGTGGTTAGGTGCTAGGATGAGAAGCCAAATTGAGCTAGGAAACCACATGCTAGGGTGAGAAGCCAAATTGAGCTAGTAAAAGAGTGGCGCACTCATCTTGTGGTAGAGGCTAAAAAAGAAGCCTTCAGTCGTCAAACTTACTCTTCTAAAATGAGAAACCAACAACTTAATTTCTAAACTGTCAATTTTTAGCTTGAATTAACTAGTTTTGATTTGGAATTGATTATTCAAAATAGTTAATCTACGAAAGCCTATTATAAATACCACATTATAAAACTTATATTTTGAGATCAAACCTTTCTTGAGATCAAACTAATTATCTTGAAATTAAAGTTGTATCTCGAGTTCGAGCTTGTATAGTTAGAATCTTGAGATCAAAGCATAATTTCCAGATCAGAGCTGTTATAAAGATATGCATTTAAATTCGGTCTGGATTTCTGTGCTAATCAAGGTTCTGGGATATAATTCCAAAGGAATTACTGAAAACGGTTACATTTTTTCAAGTTGTAGCAATGCAATTTTTAAATTTCTTACATAGTCTTTTTTAGTTCTAGAATTTAGTTGTTTTAAATAATATTAAGGGTGAATACCAAAAAGAGAGGATAGAATGAAATGGGGATGATCTGCCAACTTGGAGTAGAGTATGTTATGTAACTAACCATTATATGAATAAAGTTACTAATTTACGAAACGTTCTAAAAACCAATCGATACTTACGCAACTTGTCCATTTTTATGATAGCATACACCTCTTCCATTTGGTGTAAAATGAGCAAGAAGTCTTTTACCCTCTTGTTCGTCACCATAAACAAATGTATAGTTACCATGACTACCACAATATGAACTTACAACTGCCATTTCCCCAGATGGATAACTAGATTGCCAGTTTAAGGAGAATTCTTACTTTCTACAAAACTCATGGGTAGAGGAGGTTTTCAGAATACAGCTATCTATATCATATTTCTTTGTAAAAGCCTGGGCATATCTGTAAAGCATTAGAATAGCATTACAATGGAGGTACATAACAATGGACTTATCTGTGAGATAGGGGACGGGGTAGGCTTATCTACGAGGTAGGGGACTGTGGGGTGGGCATAAATATTAATATATTTAATATAATTAATTACATTAATATGTAATTGTTTTAAAACGATTAAATTAGCAATGCAGAGTATTAAGTCAATGAGCTTGCAATTAATTGGTTTCCTTGGGACGGATAAGCCAATCAATTGCAAGATCATTGATTCAGCACACTTCCCTATTTGGAGTACATTTTTCTATTATCTACAACCAACATTAAATGAAAACATAAATAATAATTCGCTAATGTCGGTTGGAATTGCCACTGAATAATCAATATTGGGCTAATACTTGATGTAGTAAGTAAGTAAGTTGGCCGACTGCAGTTGCAGTTTCTCTAAACTCTGAAAAACGTGTCCAAATGCTTTCACCCATGGCAAAATGATGATGACATCATAGCAAATTGGAGAGTAACCATGTTAGGATCACAAGAAAAGATACTAGACAGTGATAGTACCATCTGGAAGTTTGATCATAAATGGC